>JBBPBX010086512.1:0-14884 GCA_038048925.1 Garcialebias charrua
TATATATATATATATATTATATATATATATATATATATATATATATATATATATATATATATATATATATATATATATTGTTTGCTTATCTGAATAATCAGCGAGGTAATCACAAGGTGCGTGACACGCCCTCACTGCAGCCTACCTGCTAACAGGGTCTATTGAACCGGTCCCGGAGTTTGGGTATTACCTTGAACTACGTGGGACAGCTTCCGACTGAAGGCTGTCGATGGGAGAATTCATCTGGACTATTCACCTCCTAGCTTCCATAAGCCACACCCCTTTTTCACCTTGCCCCTCCCTCCACCTCAGCAGCTGGGGACCGGAGGGTTTAGTACAAGGCAACTCATGTTAACGGAGGCTTCTCCCGTGTTTAAGCTCGCTATTGTTACTGGTCCAGTTATTTTTAGGATCCAGGAGATCGGATCCTGGGGTATTGTTTTTATATTAAACCTTAGATGCTAATGCTCAACCTTTAAAAACCTCCTAATAAAGTTGATGTTATCTTTGTGAACCAAACTTTACATTTCCATGGACAAGTGGATGATGAATAAAAGTCAAGAATTTTACGTTTTGTTGATTTTAATCAATTATTTTGCAGGGAAGGATCAGCGTTTACAGCATAACAGTACAATTAATTAGTATGATTATAAGTAAAATAAAAGTATTAATTCACCAAACAATCTTTAGACTCGAGGTTAAGTTGCTCGATCTGCACAGAGTCCTTAAGGAGGTTCTTTTCTGGAGTCCAGGCTGGAGAGACTCGGAGGGTCATCTCATTGATGTCACACAGTTAACACTTCCAATACCCATCCAGTCTTATGGACCAGAATTAGAGCGCTTGATCATACGAAAATTCCTCATCCAGCTTTATGAGCTAGAGTTTAGAGTACACTCTCACATTTCCATCTCATCTGATTTTAAGAATCAGAGTTAGAGTGGTCTTTTGCAATCACACATCTCTCCTGACCTTAAGGATCAGGGATTAGAGTTTTACATAAGATCTAACCCAGTAGATGTATCTCCCCAGAGCCTTCAGTATTATCAAACAACCTCGAGCAATTGATGTTCTAGAATAATTGAACTGTCTATTTGCTTCCGCTCTATCCGCGTTTAATTTGATTTGATTTAAATCTAGCTGAAGCCAGGATTCAGTAAGGTGTCTTGCAGGCATACCCTTTTCCTTCCTCAGAGTCCCTCGGGGACCGAGAGGGAATACCTGAAGCAGTTGCCTTCAATCCCTGAGGACTGAGACTCACCTCTGACTCCCTGCTGGTCTGATCTGAAGAAACAAGTTTTGCTTCGTCCTGGCTGTCTGGGTAAAAACTGTCCAGCCTTTCCTCAACTACTTGAGAAAAGAAAGAAAGAAGTCCTTCCCCAGGACGCTTGTTCTCCTTGGTCAGCACAGAGTCGATCTGAACCACGCCTTGGGTCTTCAGTGGAGCAGGTCAGCTCCAGTTACTCGATGTCTGATGTACAACTCCTCGACCGCATCATGACAACTTCGGACAGCCTGACAGCTGGACTGCCTCGTCCTGCCGCAACAGGGCGGTTAAGTATAAATCTTTAGTCCCGCCTTCTCCCTAGGAGGAGGGGGATAGCTAGTCTGTGATTGGCTAGGTTTGCTTGCTTGGGCAGAGCTGCAGTTCTGTTCTATTCTTGCAATCTCTGCTTGAAGCTACATGATCCCTTATTAGGTAATGAATTTGCTCTTTGTGCTCGAGGCTGAATGATTCATCAGGGTCGGGGTTTTGACACAACTCCGGTCAGTTAGTTACATCACTTTTTCCAGTAAAGTGTTTGCAAGTTATACTTTTCAACATGTGTGTTTTGCAAGAGATCACTTTTGTCACAAATCCATCTTTGAAACATAGTAACACATTATCATCTTTGAAACATAGTAACACATCATTACAATTGCTATCATAAAAATGATTAACTCTCTATCATAATAAAGTCACATTAATTGATTATATTGGTTAGAACCATATCTCACTTGATTATATTAAGTAAAACACATCTCACTTGATTATATTAGTTAAAACACATCTCACTTGATTATATTAGTTAAAACACATCTACCATGATTATTGGTAAAAATCATATATCTCTTGCTTTTAATTAGAACAAGTTACTTATAAAAACCAATCAAGGTTAAACCCAGTTCATATGAAAACCGTTTTAAAGTTAGAACAAGTCTTTTGCTTCACGTTTTCTCTCTTCTGCTCTTCTGCTTAGTTCAAGATGTTCGTGTATGAATTTTGAGAATGTGGCTGCTTGTTTTTAGGAAGTGACTTTCTTCATGCCTTTCACAACTCTTAACTGTTAAACTTTTTAAAACACCGTTAACTTCTCTTATTTATCTTATCCTTATAACTACAGTTTCCAACTCTCAGATGTTACAGGCTTTTCTAAGATTTCAAACAACCACTCTTTTCTGCTCCTTTTGCAGTCCTCACTCTGCACTTCTCTGCATGTTTTTGTGTGAATGTGCGTCTGTATGTGTGTGTGTGTGAGTGAGTGTGTGTGTGTCTAAGTGGGCCTCATTGTGGCTCTCTACAAACCATCTTTCACAACCTGTTCTTCGGTAAACCTTAAGACATAGTCAAACTTTTCTTATTTATTCTATCTTCTTCCTCTGGTTCTGTTGTGTTTCTTTGGGCGTGCCTATGTGTGTGTATGGATGGATTGCTTGGCCCAGCTGTTTACCTATGGTGGTGTGCTATCATAAGGCTCCTCCTGTGTTAAATATTCCTCACAGCTGCACCTTTAGAGCAAAGTCCGATAAGAGCAGAATACATCTTTTCATTAGTTGCACCATAATAATGCTGTGTGTCGGTTTGAATTCCAACACTAACTTCACCTTATCCGACACCCCATCCTTGGAATTAAAATCTACACATTTTATTGAACCTTAAGCCAGTCCTTGTTTTCGTCAATCGCATCCCCGGTCAGCACATCATCGTCTTCATCATAGTCGAGGTCACTCTGAGACTCTGGATCAGTTTCAGGATCCTCTATGTCGCCTGGTCCCATGTTGCAATTCTCATCTTCAGCTGCATCCCAGGAATCCAACACCTGCAGCTCGTAGTCTCCTTCTGGCTCCTCCACCGAGGGTGTAGCGATTTGTTCGGGTGCTGATGCACGGACTCCCTCTTGATCCTCCACTGGAACATGAGCTGGGCTCTGCACAGGCGAGGGGAGGATAGTCACAGTGAACATAGGGTCTGAGCTATCATCAATCATGGGAGACCCCACAGGAGTGATAGGTTCGATACCAGACCATCCTTCATCTGATGGCATATATTCAGAAGCATCTGGCACTCGTTGTGGTTGTTCTTGCAGCGCTCGGATGGCTGTGGCTGATTCATCAGGGGAATGTGGGCCTAAGTTGAATCCCTCCATTAACAACACGTTAGGGGGAATTGACCCTTCAGGACTGGTTGGGTCAAAGGAATCAGTGTCTATGGACCCAGTTGAGCTCGATGGACCCATTTCACTGCTCCCAAAGTGTTCCAGGAAGCGGTTCAGTGACTCCAATGCGCACATTTCTGGGCACTCGGGGCACTCTGGGCACTCACGAACAAGGATCGGTTGGTTAGGGGAAGCCACATCCATAGGCTCGGTTTCAGATTGAGCCTCAGGGGATTCGGGATTGAGGGAAGTAGTGATTGGGTTCTGGTGTGAAGCTGCCATCCCCAGGGATGGTGCCAAATGGGTTTCTTGTGAGGTTGCAACTTGATCTTGGATCGCTCTCATCTCAGGAGTCGGGGCCAAAGTGGGATTGGCTCTGCTGTTTGCATCCAAAGTGTCAAACCCCACATTTGACCTGGGCTCGGATGACTCTTGTGTGACCTCAAAGGTTGGACCATAGATCAAGGTCAACCCCGAGTACAGATGAATGGCCACGAACCTGGTGCCATTATCCATATGTTCCCACGTCTTAGCTACCACCGGGTGGTAGGTGGCTCCAGCTGGAATCGCTCCTATCGCCAGATAGGGTGCAGCATTCAGTGCCGAGGTCCAGATGACTTTACAGGTGCTCTCTGTTGCCACACACACATCTACTGGCACTTGGGGCAGGCTGCCTGGTTCATCTAGGACCAGGATTCCATTCACCACAGCTGTGCCCACCACGTTGGAATGACATCTGTGGCACCACCAGAACGAACCAACAGCCCAAAGGTATTTGGTGTCTGTCAATCCACGGCGACAGAACCCACAGGATACATCAGGCTCCTGCAACAGCAATAAGGGAGGTGACAGACCAGGTTCTCTAATCGCAACACTTCTTAGTCCTCATCGCCTCTTAAAACACTCAACTACGTTTGCCGGGCCTTGGGGTCTTATGGGCCTTGAGCCGTCATGAGCCTTGCGCCTTCGGCGTTTACCATTGAGTATTTCTCAAAGAGATGAGGCCAAGTTAATTCTGTTTCATTATAAAATAACAAAAGGGATAACACTAATAATGATGAAACAAAAATAAAAATAAAATGAAAAAAATAAAGAATAAAAATTAAAAATTTTAAAATTAACAAATAAAAATAAAAAGCGTGAGCAAGGGATTTCAAGCAATGTTGGTTATATTGATTAGGTGGTTATATCTGCCAGGAAGTCAGATATCTCGGTCTACGGAGATTCCACGATCTCCGCTTGCCTCTGGTTCAGCAGGGAGCGGTCTACGAGTGAGCTGAAAGATGGCTCCATAGGTCATCATCCAGGCCACGATAGGCACCGTGGTGCAGAGACTGACCCAGTAAAGCACAGAGCAGACTCCCCACACCAGGCCCCATCCAATCAAAACAGCCAACTTTAGGGACCAACGGTATCTGTTCTGGGGTCGCAGAGATAGAGTCTGATATAGCAGGTGTGCCACCACTGTTATGGCGATGGTCGCTTCCATCACCACTGTCACAATTCTGCCAGCCGTGTTTCCACAGTTGGTACGGGGGATGAGTAGGGGAGTAAGCCCAGCTGCACACTCAAGGGCTACCACAACAGTATCTACCATCAACCAAGCTGCGATGACCACACCCTGTCGAAACGAAGGGTTCACTCTTCCCAGCAAGTAGACGACAAACAAATGTGGCATGATTTCAGCTCTCTTGAGTATCACATGGGTCACAACCATCTTAGCATAGGCCTGTAGGGCCACAGGGATTCGCATAAGCCTTCCCCTGCCCCATTCCCCGGTATGGCAGTAGCACATCCATGTTGTCATAATCAGAAAATATTCTACCGAGCTCCCTTTAAAATAGGCTGGGCAAGGGGGCCAGAGTTTCGGGCTCGGCACCACAGTAGTACCTGATTCCCATGTGTACGGACTCACTTCAGGCTGGCTAGTAGTTGCCTGGCTTTCTTCGGTGGTCATGATTCAGATTGAGATTTTCCTAAACCAATAATATGTAATGTGGGTTTTTCTTCTTAAAATCCCACAATATTGTTGAGTGATTTGTCTCTCCCACTCTTTTAGCTGTTCCCTCTGTTGGGCTGTTATTTTGGTTTTCCAATCACAGTAGCCAGGCAACACTATTCCAGAAGTGTTTGAATATCCGTACGCTCTATATGTAACACTGAGTCTTCTATCTTTGCCTTTGCCTTTTACAACCTGAGTTTTACACTTTTCTCCACAAGGTGTTCCTTTAAGCTCTTCAATTTTCTTTAACTCATAAACCTGTTCTTCACAGTGGCAGAGAATAATGTCTCCGTTTTTAGTTGTCACAACTATCTTATCTGAGGTTGTAAAAGCGTTTATCCAATAAAAGTGTATAATTACCGTGGCCAAGGCACAAGGTGGTGTCTGCATTCCGTTCTCTAGTGCTTTTTGTTGGATAGCTGGTTATCTGTTAGTTCTCAATTGCTCTAGATGTTAGTTTTCTTGGGTACCGCTCTCTGCTGCTTCAGGGCTGAAGAGTGACTGTTTCCTGGTGGCTCTGGCCTTTTATTCTGAGCCAGCGCCCGGTTCTGGTGGGAGTGGCCTAAGGCTCCTCCCCCCTTTGCGGGCCATGGCTTTGATACACTCCTGTAGGGCTACACGCCCTACTAAGGCAACAAGGATTATGCCTACTAAGCTAACCAAATAAGGCCAGATCTGCAGGAACAGTTCAAACACCCACCCTTCAACAATACTCCCGCCTTCTTTGATCACCTCTCCAACACCATGTATGGCTTCTTTAACTTTGCGGCCTACGGTGTAACTAACAGTCTCATACCATGCGCAGCTATGCAGATTTTCTTTATCACCACATTCTTTCCAGCTTTCTTCTGGATACTGACAGGATATGTTGGAATAGATTTGGTTCGGACCTACCCATTCATATCCCTGTATCTCATCCCCGAGGCACATGCGGCGCCTTGCTGCATGGCCTTCGGCTAGAGCAATCATGGAGTCTGATACAAAGGGAATTATCACTCCCTGAATGTGCTTTCTAGTTCTCAACTTATGTCCCAATATAATATTAGTACAAGTTGTATCGTCAGGCACTGACCTTCTCCATATTTTACCATACTTTTTCCAGACCACCTCTGAAGCGTGGGTTGAGTATTCTCCTGCATAGTAAGCGTCACAATAGCTTTCCCATCCGGGCAGCTCATAACAGGGTCTTCGAGCCAAACTGATCACACACACTGTCTTTTGTTCATTACAAATCATTTTCCATGGCCTAGGACTAACATACCTGTCTGGGCGATATATAGCAGTCGCCCATATATCTTGCTCTTTGGAATACACAGTGGCTAAGAACTGATATCTAATCCAATAATTATTTGATTGATACAAACATGGAACTACCCATTCTTTCATTTCTTCTTCCTGAAACCCCCACCAGGTTCTTGTCTTATCCCTCTTATGGTATTCATGCCAAGCTTGGAGCAATATTTTAACTGTTTGTGCCTTTCGCAGAGTGGTACAATCGTAACGCCACGTAGACATTACGGCTACCTCAGTCTCCCATAGTTTGCATCTTGGGGATGCTCCGCTACTTTCCCACACTGAGTTATTAAGGCTAAGGAAAATTCGTTCAGCTACACATTTGTCAATCTTGTCAAATTCACCTTTTGGTGCATTAAGGAGTTCGTCTGGTCTAGGCAGCTTCTGCACAAACATGTCCGAATAGTATGGCCCCATTAAGCCCGTGTGAAGTCTAGAGTGTCCTTCTACAAAATCACCTTCAAAATGGGGTAACCCTGGGACTATCCAAACCCATGGTAATGTTATATTTAACCAATTTTCGTGCCAAGCATTTGCAGGATGAAATATAGCTGCCCAATTCCAATAATAATATCTCTGATTCCAAACTGGTGTTATTGGTAAGTAATACTGAGATTTGCACTCACCATACAGGTTCCAATAGCAGATTGGTAGTTTCTTTAATTTATTTTCTTTGCAATATTCCACGTAGGCCTTTGCCTTCTCTGTGTCATATTTTGGGTATACATGATGTCTTATTGGGAAACCTATGCCGCGGTCTCCCGCCACGTCTATTGGAGTGGGGGGTGCACCAGTATACCACTGACGGGTTGTTCCCCCAGTGGGCCGTACTTTGTGCATTGGGTTGGTCGCATTGGTTTTAAGCCCTTTCTTGTACTTAACAGTGTGAATAGTTTTGACTTTGGTTAAGTTCTTAGTTTCTCTAGTGTAATTTCTTTTGATGAGAGGAGGGCTTTGGTCACAATCCAGATGGAGGTTGCCCCAAAACTCCCAACGAGGGAGAATTGCTTGACAAGTGTCCTCTTTTTCTTTAGGCGGTGCGGGATGGATCACTTCTGTATCCCAGTAACCTTGATGTGCCAACCCTGGTAGTGGTCGACAGGCAAGATCACACTGCGTTTCAGGTGGTTGCTTATCTATTTGGATCCAGTTACATCTCATTTCTCTTCTAACCTCTTGTTCTAAGATTGCTGTCCAAACAACAAACCCGTCCCGCAAAATTAGCAGGTCGGTTATAGTCCAGGACACACCGGTCAGGTTTTCAGCATCAACAGCTGTGTACCATTCAGGCATGTTGTTCAGTTTTTTCCTCCAGGCTCGGTAGCCTGCTTTTCTCACTTGATTCCAGGTCAAAGTCTGATTTTGAATGTTCTCACTTTGATTCCATGGCATGAAGATGTTCTTTCGTGTGATGTCCCAGCAGGTCATGTTTGCATACTTGGATCTCCCGTGGGAGACTCTCACATGCGTTAGGCTCCATGGTCTGATTCCGGCTTGATACAAAATAACCAACAACATTATTAAGCCTATTAACACTACGAATACCCGCAGCAGGATTCGTAGACAAGTCGCTTTATCCATTCTCGTAATCCATGAACAGTCCTTAGGTCGGTCAGGGGTCGCTAGGTCCTCGTAGATGTGTGAGTCATTTTCATAAATGTGTGGATCCTCATCGCTATCTGAATCATCGCTGCTTGAATCATTATGGTTCAGCCTTCTCTTCAGAGGAATCATGTTTGAGGGGTTTGCCTTTGGAGCCTTTGTTTCTCTTGGGTCTGTGTCTCCTTCTCGAGCGCCTATGAGTTGTGGTCACTCGATCTTTAAGGAGCTCTAGATAAAGTGGAGAGGGGTGTGGCAATCCAGGTTGCAGTCCTTTCCACACCCACTTCCACTGAATCACCAGCCATTCATCAAGTTTAGGCTGGCGTCCTTCCCAGCGCCATTTCTGGGGGAAACTGGCTCCTTGAGTGTATTTCAGGTGTTTCTTATAATGAGCTATGAAATACTGATCTCCTCTGGCACCCCCTGGGGTCACAGATTCTATTAGAACCATTAATGGTTGGTCTTGATACAACACATGCATCACGTACCCTTCTCTGGCCCATGGCCTGTGCCAACGTTGGTAGGGGGTCCTCATACGGTCTCTTAACACTCTTATAGGTAGGTGTTGGTTCTCGATAACATAGCGCTCTGGGTTACTCACCATTCCTTGGATGGTTTTCACCATAGCGGGGCTTGTGGTCCATATCACCATGCCTCCCACAGAGATTTCAAAGAATCGACTTTGGAAGGTTTCACGATAATTAGGTCCCCATCTTAATTTAATACTTATTCCCGCTACTGTCAGGTAAACCACGTTGAATATCCATGGTGAGGTTGGCGGGCAAGGTTTAGGACTATTCTCATACCGGGGCAGGTATGCTGGCTTCAAGTGATATTCTTTTTGAGGGTCATTTAATTTAGTCTTTTTAAAATATTTGGTGTTTGAATAAAAGTAATTCTTGGTGCAGTCCGTCCATAGAGAGATATCGAGTTTAGGTTTGTTGAGCCAAACTATTTTATCATTTCCTGTTATTTTCAGAGCTGGTATTTTTGGACCATCTCTTTCAAATTGAACCAAAATGTTCTCAGTATCTTCATCTATTGTTTTCGAGTCTATAATGTCCTCATCCATCACAAACCTGGTGGAAAGATCGGGTCCAGACATGCTAGGATCCGATGTCGTGTCTCTGGGCTGATCGTGCGCTTCGGGGGTTTAGGTGGTGTTTCTCCTCTTTCGTTTCTCATCACCCTCTCTTTATAGAGCTCCACACAAAGGGGCGAGGGGTGATGCAAGTCTGGGTTCAACCCCCGCCACACCCATTTCCATTGGGAGACCCCCCAACATAGAGGTTCAGATTGGGGGCCTTGCAACTGGCCAAAGGGTGCATCATTGCGGGCAGAGGCTTCGAAATGTTCCCATATATATAATATCTGATCTATGGCTTTTTCTCTCATTTCGGTCGCGAATCTATCATAATCTTTGCCCATTTCGATCAATTGTGTCGTTATACAGACTAATGGATGCCCTCTGTAGGATATCTTTATCCTGTAAGCCAGCCTTAAGGGATAATTTTCCCAGCTATGGGAAGGGGCATGGATTCGGTCGTACAGCATTCGCACGGGTAGTCTAGTGTTTTCAACCACCACTTTCTCTGGATCACACTCCCTCTCGTGGATTCCTATCCGCAAAGTTGGACTCGTAGCCCAGATGATATGATCCCCCACAGAAATTTCACAGTATTCTGTTTGATGGGGTTCTGCATAGTTTGGGCCCCATTTGATTTTAACCTGGAGTCCCTGTACTATCATCTGGACCGCGTTAAAAATCCAGGGTGTCCCCATTGGGCTTGGGTTATATGGGAGTTCAGTGAAATCACTTATCCAGACTAACCCAAGAGGCCTGTCTTTTGCCTGGGTGAGGTCTGGTTCCCTGTATGTCCTTACACAGGAATTGTAATAGTTTGATGACCCATTGTATTGGATGGAGAAGTCTTTTCTCGGCCGGTCTAGTTTTACCAGTTTACCGTGGACAATTAGGGCTGGAACATAGGGCCCAATTCTGGCCCTTTGGAACAACACATTTACCACTTCCTCACGTGGTTGCTTTTTTGTTCTGGGGAGAAAATCTATCTCGCCTGGCCCATAGGGCGCACACGCGTTCGGGTAGTTCCGGTACCAACATGAACCCGCTGTTCCAACTGACTTTAGATTAGCTTTTCCTTTCCAAATTATACTAGGGCATCTTATAATTTTTCTTAGCTTTTTTCTACCTTTTCTGTTGTTGCGATGAGATCCGTTGATGACTCTAGCGACCCTTTGGTTGGTTTTTACTTGTCCGCTTTCTTCCATTTTCGATGGAACGTTTTGCTGGCCCAAGCTTTTAATCCACTTTGTTTCTTTCCTGCTTTGCTTGATCGAGGCTTTTCTGCTTCGTCTTTGCTGTCCTCGATCGGCTGAACTGTGGCTCCGACTGAGTACACACCCAGGTATGGTGCAAGGATCATCTGCACGGAAATTCTAACCCTCTGGGTGGAGTCTGGCCTTATGGGCGTGTTTACCCGTTGCGCCGCTGTTCCGGGAATCTGCAGCACTCCGTGCCTCTCCCAGGCTTCCGGGGTGACTAAATACTCAGCGGTTTTCTGCTTGGGTCTTGCCCCATGTACTGTCCACGCATCTAAGCTGGTGGTAGTATAGTACAAATTTGTGTTTCTGGCCCCTGCTTCCCGAGGGACTTCAGGCAGGTCTACTAGGGGGAGACTCTGGTTCAAGATTACTTCTGCAATCAGCTGGGCCCATGTTGCCAATTCCCAGGGACCTTTCCAACCTCCTTTTTGAGCTTCTTCGTTTATCTCATCGGGGAGCTGGTTTGTTTCTATTCCTTCTGTTTCTGATGGGTCCCGAAATACTCTAAAAACTAATGGGAATTGGGTTGTGCCGATAGGGGCGTTTTTCACTCTCCCCATCATAGGGCTATAGGGCCAGGACTGCTGTACTGACTGTTCGAGTAGGTCTCGAGGGTTCCAATTTCTTTCTTTTGAGTCAGTTTGT
This sequence comes from Garcialebias charrua, assembly GCA_038048925.1. Classification (NCBI taxonomy): domain Eukaryota; kingdom Metazoa; phylum Chordata; class Actinopteri; order Cyprinodontiformes; family Rivulidae; genus Garcialebias; species Garcialebias charrua. The sequence continues at coordinate 11,300 of JBBPBX010086512.1, forward strand.
TCTCCCCCACTGGGGCCTCCTATCCCTGGATACAGAGGTGGAGCCGAAGGGCTTGCATTTGGTCCCCGGTCATACTTCAGTAGGGTCGGGGCTTGCCTCGGGGCCTCAGACTTTCCTTCATCAACCTGTGTTTTAAAGGATTTGAGTGGGTCGCAGCATTTCCTTGTCTGCCAACCCATTGCTTTCTCAGAGTGCAACAGCCGAGCTCGTAACATCTCAGCTTGGCAATCTCCACAGTATTTCACGTCTGTTCCATCCCATTCACAGGTACAGTCCTTTGGGCCTTTTCCACTCATATCCCATTGAGTGATAATGATCATTCGAGGCAAAACAGCAATTCTGCACTCTCCGCAGATAAATGCGTTCATTACTTTTACTGGTTTTATTTTTAAGTGTTCAACATCAAATCTGTTTGATTTAGGCCTGAGGGGCTTTTTCTTCCCCGGGCCTCCAAATTTTAGAGGCAAACCAGTAGCCTTTGCGCAAATCGCACACTGATTATACAGTGCACTCCACTTTATAACTTCCTTCTCCGTTGACAGGTATCCTTTTTTGGCATATTCCAATGTGTTCAGGGCCCTTCCTGCCCAGAGCCCTGTGCTTGTCCTTCGTAGGATAACTCCCCCGTATATAGTGGCCATTCTAATGTAGGGGAGCATGCTGCTTGGTTCACTGGCCATAATCCGGTTTCTGGTTTCAACTTAGCTAGGAATTGGTTTCAATTGCTCTATACCTTGGACCCCTTTTTTGACTAATTCTACGGTGTTTTTGTCTAATAGTCTTTTGACTCTGTCTGTGGCGTTGTATTTGGGTCTTACCGCAACTGCTGACGGGTGATCCTGTGCTCTGACCCACACCTTCTGCCCCACCTTGAATGAGACGTCAGAGTCTGACTGTTCCTCTTTATCATTGGAGTCCCGCCCAGTTTCCTGCGTGGTGAACTCTCGTTGGTTAAGCTCCTCTGAAGGGGAGGGCCTATCAGCTCTGCGCCTGTCATTCAAGGCCTGTCCTATTTCCACAGTTTTAGTGCTCCATTCTTTGGTATTAGCATTTTTAGCTATCCAATTTTTGACTAATCCTATGGCTCTTTCAGCCACTCCGTTGGCTTGGGGTGTGTAGGGAGGCGAGTAAACACGCATTACCCCAAACGTCTGGCACCAGTGATCTACTTGTGCATTGCGAAAGTGTGTCCCATTATCGGTTCTCAACTCTTTTGGAATACCTAACGCCCCACAGACTTGTTCCAGCATGCTAACAACACTGTTGCCATTAGCTTTTCTTGCTGGTTTCACTATCACATACCCTGACATTGAGTCCACCAGCACAATAAGGTATTTCTCTCCCTTCTTGCCTGTGATCCCCATGGGTCCAGCTACGTCCATGCACACTGAACCCCAGGGTATGGTACTTTTGATAGTTTGTCCATCCACTCGGTGCCCCCTGCGACCTGCATTATATTGACCACATATCTTACAGTCCAGTAGCACTTCGCGGATTTGTTTTAAGGGAATCCAGAGCTCCTGATGCTCCAATTCCTTACGTGTAGGTTGCACGCCCGCATGACCTAAGCTCTCATGCACGCCCCGCACAACCTCAGACACGTACTTCTGTGGGACCCTCCTTCCCTGGGGGGTTTGTTCCCACTTCTCGATCCCGACAAAAACGATTTTTCTCTGTTGTACATAACGATCAACTTCATCATTACCCTGCCAGTGCTTCCCTTCCTTAGTGTGGGATCTCTGGTGCTCGACTTCCAATTGCAAGTTTAGCCTAATTTCAGCTATTTTCTTCCATAAGTCATGATGAGCCACCACTTTCCCTTTAGCACTTTCAAATCCATTTTCTTCCCAAATGGATAAATCTTCATTCAGAGCCTGTGCACAGTAATAACTGTCAGTCACTACTCGTGCTGTTTTTACTTTTCTGTGAGTGAGTTCTAGCAATCCTTCGAGTACTGCCGTAACTTCTCCAGTTTGCGCACTTCCTGGCACTCTCCCCCTCCTACGGCAGCACTCGTTCCCTTGAAATTTAAGAATAAATCCCCAGTGTGCTACCTGATCGGTTCCTTTCTTAGATCCATCGGTGTAGAGAGTCCAGTCGTGTGTCTTTGGTTTTTCGGGCATCTCATTTTTTGCTTTTTTACTCACAGGTTGTGCTGGTCCTATCTCTAGATCGGGGTCTAATAAAATGTCCTCCCACCTACCCCATCTGGAATTCGTGGCTTTGGTACTTTCTATTGTCCCTTTTCTGAGATATTTGTGCACTTGACTTTGTGTTATGACTTTGATAGGTTGGCCTTGAGCTAGATCTTTCAGTGTACCCCAGTATCTAGCTAGCACAGCTAGTTCTTTTTCCTCCTGGGGAAACTTTTTCTCAACTGAGGTTAACGAGTAACTCCAGAGAGTAACTAGCCCTCCATGTTCATTTTTAACTGAAACCATAGCGTTGTCATCTTCGCAACTGACTTCAGCTACTAGTTTTGTCATTACACTTCTTGGCTCTAATCGCACTGCTTCTTTGATTTTTTCTCTGAGTTCTTCCAGATCTTTCTGATTTCCGGCTGTCCAAATCCATGCTTGTTTGCTTTTCTTTTCATCCTGTCCTTCCTTTTTCTTCAGACAGGCATACAAGGGTTTTGCATATTTCTGGTAGTTAGGAACATGATCTCTCACATAGTTGCACAGTCCTAAGATTTTTTGTAGCTCGTTTTCGGATTCAGGGGGCTGAATTTGCTCAAGTTTCTCTCTGTAACCCTCGGAAAGTCCCAGATCGGCCGTTACTTGAAAACCTAAATAGTTTACTTGGAACTGCCCAAACTGACATTTCTTCAGATTAAGTTTCAGCCCTGCTTTTGTAACTCGTTGCAACACTTCTGCCAACCGTTCTAGGTGTTCCTCCTCTGTGTCATCCGCGATGAACACATCATCGATGTAAACTGTTGCGCCCAAGTCTTTAAGCACATCCATTACGGCTGACTGAAACACATTTGGAGAGTTTTTGTACCCCTGTGGCAAACGCTGCCACACATAGCTCCTTCCTTGATGGGTAAAAGCTGTTTTCCCTTGTGATTGTTTAGCCAGTCTGAGAGAGAAAAATCCATTCGCCAAATCAATGCAGGATTTGTACTTTTTCACTTGTAGAGTTTTCAGAGTACCTTGAGGGTTTATGAGGCTCGCTCGGTTTGCTACCGTTCGCCTATTTAGTGCTTTAAAATTAATTACTGGTCTCCATCCCCCTCCTGCGGACTCAGGTTTCTTTACCGCTTGGATGGGGCTGTTAGTAATGGGATAAGATTCTTCTCTGATAATTCCCAAAGCACTTAATTCCCTCACAATTTTATTCATTTCTTCTACTGCTCCTGGGTTCAAAGGGTATTGTCTCACAGGTGGATGTACACCTCCTTCAATTGTATGTACAATTGATGGGCCTAAATCTCCACAATCATTTTTAAATCTGGCCACTGAGGCCGACTCGATGATTTGTTTTAACTTCTCTTTCCCAGCCGGGGAGAAGTCACTTTCATTTACTCTTTGTTCTGTTACTTCGGGGATATTTACAGGTTTATACCATTCTTCTGATTCATGT
>JBBPBX010086513.1:0-14884 GCA_038048925.1 Garcialebias charrua
ACATCTGTTTTAAAAGATCTGTTTTAACACTGAGGCCGCTGTCAGATGTTTTAAAACATCTGTTTTAAAACTGATGTTTTAAAACAGATGTGTTAAAACATCTGTGTTAAAAGATTTGTTTTAACACTGAGGCCGCTGTCAGATGTTTTAAAACATCTGTTTTAAAACTGATGTTTTAAAACAGATGTGTTAAAACATCTGTGTTAAAAGATTTGTTTTAACACTGAGGCCGCTGTCAGATGTTTTAAAACATCTGTTTTAAAACTGATGTTTTAAAACAGATGTTTAAAACAGATGTTTTAAAAGATCTGTTTTAACACTGAGGCCGCTGTCAGATGTTTTAAAACATCTGTTTTAAAACAGATGTTTAAAACAGATGTTTAAAACAGATGTTTTAAAAGATCTGTTTTAACACTGAGGCCGCTGTCAGATGTTTTAAAACATCTGTTTTAAAACTGATGTTTTAAAACAGATGTTTAAAACAGATGTTTAAAACAGATGTTTAAAACTGATGTTTTAAAACAGATGTTTAAAACAGATGTTTAAAACAGATGTTTTAAAACATTTTGTGTAAAAATGGCGACGGCTCTCGAGGCGCTTATGGGTCAAAGAAAACCAACGGATTCTGCTTCATTTTTGTAAAAGTATGAGCCGAACTGATCGATTGGTTGGAGCTCGCGCCGTCTGTGCTCCGGTTCTGTTGAACACATTTTAATATTCATGACATATCTCTGCCCTACACGTCACTTGATGAGTTTTACAACCTGCAAAATAACTTTTTATTTATTTAATGATCTTTTAAATATGTTTCTGTCCTTTAACAAACAAAGAGAAGGAAATAAATATTTTTATTTTATTTGAATAAACGTGACACTGGACACTACCGTAATCTTAGTGAAGTCATTTTACTGCCGTTTGATTAAAGGGACATGGAGATTATGAACAGTTAATATCTTACCTGTTGTAGATAGTTTAATTCTGATCAGACTGATGGGCTGCCTGTAAACAGATACAATCTCCAGAACTTTACTAAAACTGTTCCGTAAACAGTTCAGTACAGTTGTTTGCCAGCACAGAGTGGCAGCAGCAGCTAGCTGTAGCACTTCTGGTACAAGTTGCACATGCAGAAGATCCATTTAATGAGAATACCCTGACGCATGCTCAATAATCCAGGTAGAAAAATCTAAAAAAGCTAAGTCTGGTCCTCTGGACATTCAAAAAACAAAACAAAGCAAAAAAAAAATTTGTAGAAACATTTCGTCTTTCGTCCGAAAGACTTCCTCGGTGTGAGGTGCTGTGTTCAGCTCAGTCTTATAAATAGCACCCTCTCACAGTGGGATTTAATGAGAAATTAAAGCGAGTATGAAGGTTAAATGTGTGAACTGGTATGAAAATGAAAAATCTTGAGACGGTTGATGGAGGAGTGGGTCCACCTTTACACATCTCCATCCATTCATCCATCCATCCATCCGTTATCTTTACGCACATCTTCCTTTCCGGGTCACTGGGGTCACTGGTCTCCAGTCATCATACTTTCATTATTTAAACCTTTAAACCCGTCAGTTTTACATTGCACTGGTATCTTAGCATAAGTATTGTGATAGTCCAACCAGAAGTGCTACCGCTAGCTGCTGCTGAATGCCAACGACCACAGAGTTCTCTTTAGTTGACCCACGTGACGTGGAACTGATGGAGGTGTAAAAGTTTTAAAATACTTTTAACCCTGGAGAAGTTTTCAGCTGATCTGCTTTGGTCTCATTCAGACTAGCCTTTTAGCTCATCGGTCTGGTCAGAATTAAACTGTTCTGCAACAGGTAAGATATTAACTGTTCAGAACCCACTTTAAGATGTTCTACTTTGCTGCAGCCTCCGTCTCGTGTCCGGCCCAGAACTTCTGAGCCACTCCAGATAATTTGACCAAAATTCACACACAATCATCACCAGACGGAGTGTTGCGTAATCTGTTTTTATCAACCCAGCTCCAAGGTCAAGGTCACAAATCAAGGTTTGCCCAAGCTCTTTCCTTGTTTGGGCTGCTCCTACAGATTGCTGTACGACAGTTTGTCGAGGAGCATATGATGCGCAGTATGAGACGCTCTTTACATTTAGGATTAGTAAGGTGTGAAGGTCACAACCCTCCTTTCACAATAAGACGTTTTAAACAGATGTTTGTGTTTTCGTCCCCTGCAGGAGAGGCTGGTGTTATCTGTGCTGCCGCGCTTTGTAGTTTTGGAAATGATCAACGACATGACAAATGTAGAGGACGAACACCTCCAGCATCAGTTCCACAGAATCTACATCCACCGCTATGAGAATGTCAGGTGAAACGTCGCAAACACCTTTCAAGTTTCTTTCTTCATCAGATGTTTGATCATTTCAGGGGGTTAAAATCAGAAGTTTAATAATTTCATGGAGTTAAAATCAGAAGTTTAATAATTTCATGGAGTTAAAATCAGAAGTTTGATCATTTCAGGGAGTTTAAATCAGAAGTTTGATCATTTCAGGGAGTTAAAATCAGAAGTTTGGTCATTTCAGGGGGTTAAAATCAGAAGTTTGATCATGTCAGGGAGTTAAAATAAGAATGTTGATCATTTCAGGGAGTTAAAATCACAAGTTTGAACATTTCAGGGAGTTAAAATCACAAGTTTGATCATTTCAGGGGGTTAAAATCAGAAGTTTGATAATTTCATGGAGTTAAAATCACAAGTTTGATCATTTTGGGGAGTTAAAATCACAAGTGTGATCATTTCAGGGGGTTAAAATCAGAAGTTTGATCATGTCAGGGAGTTAAAATCAGAAGTTTGGTCATTTCGTGGAGTTAAAATCAGCCGTTTGATCATTTCATGGAGTTAAAATCACAAGTTTGATAATTTCAGGGAGTTAAAATCAGAAGGTTTGTCATTTTATGGAGTTAAAATCAGACGTTTGATCATTTCAGGGAGTTAAAATCACAAGTTTGAACATTTCAGGGGGTTAAAATGAGAAGTTTGGTCATGTCAGGGAGTTAAAATCAGAAGTTTGTTCAATTCATGGAGTTAAAATCAGACGTTTGATAATTTCAGGGAGTTCAAATCGCAAGTTTGAACATTTCAGGGGGTTAAAATCAGAAGTTTTGTCTTTTTTTGGAGGTAAGATCAGATATTTGATCATTTCAGGGAGTTAAAATCAGAAGTTTGGTCATTTCAGGGGGTTAAAATCAGAAGTTTGATCATGTCAGGGAGTTAAAATAAGAATTTTGATCATTTCAGGGAGTTAAAATCACAAGTTTGAACATTTCAGGGAGTTAAAATCACAAGTTTGATCATTTCAGGGGGTTAAAATTAGAAGTTTGATAATTTCATGGAGTTAAAATCAAAAGTTTGATCATTTTGGGGAGTTAAAATCACAAGTGTGATAATTTCAGGGGGTTAAAATCAGAAGTTTGATCATGTCAGGGAGTTAAAATCAGAAGTTTGGTCATTTCATGGAGGTAAAATCAGCCGTTTGATCAGTTCAGGGAGTTAAAATCACAAGTTTGATCATTTCATGGAGTTAAAATCAGAAGTTTTGTCATTTTATGGAGTTAAAATCAGACGTTTGATCATTTCAAGTAGTTAAAATCAAAAGTTTGAACATTTCATGGGGTTAAAATCATAAGTTTGGTCATGTCAAGAAGTTTGATCATTTCATGGAGTTAAAATCAGCCGTTTGATCATTTCAGGGAGTTAAAATCAGAATTTTGATCATTTCAGGGAGTTAAAATCAGAAGTTTTGTCTTTTTTGGAGGTAAGATCAGACATTTGATCATTTCAGGGAGTAAAAAACACAAGTTTGAACATTTCAGGGGGTTAAAATCAGAAGTTTGGTCATTTTATGGAGTTAAAATCAGACGTTTGATAATTTCAGGGAGTTAAAATCGCAGGTTTGAACATTTCAGGGGGTTAAAAACAGAAGTTTTGTCTTTTTTTTTAGGTAAGATCAGATATTTGATCATTTCAGGGAGTTAAAATCAGAAGTTTGGTCATTTCAGGGGGTTAAAATCAGAAGTTTGATCATGTCAGGGAGTTAAAATAAGAATTTTGATCATTTCAGGGAGTTAAAATCACAAGTTTGAACATTTCAGGTAGTAAAAATCACAAGTTTGATCATTTCAGGGGGTTAAAATTAGAAGTTTTATAATTTTATGGAGTTAAAATCAAAAGTTTGATCATTTTGGGGAGTTAAAATCACAAGTGTGATAATTTCAGGGGGTTAAAATCAGAAGTTTGATCATGTCAGGGAGTTAAAATCAGAAGTTTGGTCATTTCATGGAGTTAAAATCAGCCGTTTGATCAGTTCAGGGAGTTAAAATCACGTTTGATCATTTCATGGAGTTAAAATCAGAAGTTTTGTCATTTTACGGAGTTAAAATCAGACGTTTGATCATTTCAAGGAGTTAAAATCACAAGTTTGAACATTTCAGGGGGTTAAAATCAGAAGTTTGGTCATTTCATTGAGTTAAAATCAGACGTTTGATCATTTCAGGGAGTTAAAATCACAAGTTTGATCATTTCAGGGGGTTAAAATCAGAAGTTTGATCATATCAGGGAGTAAAAATCAGAAGTTTGGTCATTTCATGGAGTTAAAATCAGCTGTTTGATCATTTCAGGGAGTTAAAACCCCAAGTTTGGTCATTTCAGGGAGTTAAAATCAGAAGTTTTGTCATTTTGTGGAGTTAAAATCGGACGTTTTATCATTTCAGGGAGTTAAAATCACAAGTTTGAACATTTCAGGGGGTTAAAATCAGAAGTTTGATCATGTCATGGAGTTAAAATCAGACGTTTGATCATTTCAGGGAGTTAAAATCACAAGTTTGATCATTTCGGGGAGTTAAAATCACAAGTTTGTCATTTCATGGAGTTAAAATCAGACGTTTGATCATTTCAGGGAGTTAAAACCACAAGTTTGATCATTTCAGGGGGATTAAAATCAGAAGTTTGGTCATTTAAGGGAGTTAAAATCAGAAGTTTAATCATTTCAGGGGTTTTAAATCAGAAGTTTGTTTATTTCAGGGAGTTAAAATCACAAGTTTGATCATTTCAGGGGGTCAAATTCAGAAGTTTTTTAATTTCAGGTTGTTAAAATCAGAAGTTTGATAACTTCAGGGGTTTAAAATCAGAAGTTTGATCATTTCAGGGGGATTAAAATCAGAAGTTTGATAATTTCAGGGGGATTAAAATCAGAAGTTTAATCATTTCAGGGGTTTAAAATCAGAAGTTTGATAATTTCCGGGGGATTAAAATCAGAAGTTTAATCATTTCAGGGGTTTAAAATCAGAGGTTTGATCATTTCAGGGTGTTAAAATCACAAGTTTGATAACTTCAGGGGTTTAAAATCAGAAGTTTGATCATTTCAAGGGGATTAAAATCACAAGTTTGATCATTTCAGGATGTTAAAATCAGAAGTTTGGTCATTTTAGGGAGTAAAAATCAGACGTTTTATGTCATTAATCTTGAAATCACGAGACATTCATGTTAACTTCATGACTTTAACGACTAACCTGGATAAAAAAGTGACATTTCCATATTTTATTCAGCATTCTTTTCGCAGATGTTAAAGGCTTCACAAACCTCTCCACCACGCTTTCTGCGCAGGAGCTGGTTCGAATGTTGAACGAACTCTTTGCACGCTTCGACCGCCTCGCACACGTAAGTGCACGTGACGTGCGTCTCTTCGTAGACGTGCTTCTGATCCAGGCTTGACCTTTGACCCAAGGGTTGATGTACAGGTAGTCCCCGACTTACGAGCGAGTTCCGTTCCTGCGAGGCTCTCGTAAGACGAAAATTCGTACGTCGGAACACGAAACACGTGTTCTCGTAAGTCCGGATTTTCGGTCGTAAGTCGGAAAATTTATGCTAGCGCTACTACGAACACTCGTTTTTCATCACAAATGTTCATACTAGTTCATAAACATGCTCAGAAACTTGTTTCCAAACGGTTAGCTAACACACTTTCATCTAAAAACACATAAAAGTGCTGTATTTTTTGTATGTTCTTTACAAATTTACTGCTCGTTCGCCAGCTCGTAAGTCCGGAACTCGTAGGTAAGAGCGCTCGTAAGTCGGGGACTACCTGTATGTGTTTGGTTTGTTGTTGGTTTTCACCCCCAGGCTCCATGAGCTGCACATTCTTGACCCGTACAAGCAGAACTGGATCAAAACAGAATCAAGTTTTATTTTTTAGTCTGCCAGAACTCAGACCTCAAAAAGTTTGTTTCTGTTTCATTCAGATTGAAATATGATAGATAGATAGATAGATAGATAATAATTAATTCAATAACGCACTTTTCATTACTGAAAATCTCAAAGTGCTACACATATATTGAATGCTACACACATTCATAAACCGGTGGCGGCAGACTACCATGCAAGGTGCTTTCCAGTCCTACCGGGAGCAACTCAGGGTTAAGTGTCTTGCCCAAGGACACAACGACACATGGTGCGGGTCCCGGGAGTCGAACCGCCAACTTTCCGATCGGGAGACGACTGCCATTACCACTACACCACGGCCCGCCCTAGATAGCACTTTGAGATTTTTATTAATGAAAAGTGCATTATAAATGGAATTCATTATTATTATTATTATTATTATAGACAGACAGACAGACGGACAGACGGACAGACGGACAGACAGACGGACGGACGGACGGACGGACGGACGGACAGACAGACAGACAGACAGACAGACAGACAGATAGACAGATAGATAGATAGATAGATAGATAGATAGATAGATAGATAGATAGATAGATAGATAGATAGATAGATAGATAGATAGATAGATAGATAGATAGATAGATAGATAGATAGATAGATAGATAGATAGATAGATAGATAGATAGATAGATAGATAGATAGATAGATAGATAGATAGATAGATAGATAGATAGATAGATAGATAGATAGATAGATAGATAGATAGATAGATAGATAGATAGATAGATAGATAGATAGATAGATAGATAGATAGATAGATAGATAGATAGATAGATAGATAGATAGATAGATAGATAGATAGATAGATAGATAGATAGATAGATAGATAGATAGATAGATAGATAGATAGATAGATAGATAGATAGATAGATAGATAGATAGATAGATAGATAGATAGATAGATAGATAGATAGATAGATAGATAGATAGATAGATAGATAGATAGATAGATAGATAGATAGATAGATAGATATAGATAGATAGATAGATAGATAGATAGATAGATAGATAGATAGATAGATAGATAGATAGATAGATAGATAGATAGATAGATAGATAGATAGATAGATAGATAGATAGATAGATAGATAGATAGATAGATAGATAGATAGATAGATAGATAGATAGATAGATAGATAGATAGATAGATAGATAGATAGATAGATAGATAGATAGATAGATAGATAGATAGATAGATAGATAGATAGATAGATAGATAGATAGATAGATAGATAGATAGATAGATAGATAGATAGATAGATAGATAGATAGATAGATAGATAGATAGATAGATAGATAGATAGATAGATAGATAGATAGATAGATAGATAGATAGATAGATAGATAGATAGATAGATAGATAGATAGATAGATAGATAGATAGATAGATAGATAGATAGATAGATAGATAGATAGATAGATAGATAGATAGATAGATAGATAGATAGATAGATAGATAGATAGATAGATAGATAGATAGATAGCATACATTTATGAATGTGATATGAATAGAAGTCTCTCGGACACCTGGACCTCCATCATGAAGGTTCTGGTAGAACTCGGGCTGAGTTTGTTTAAATCAACTGGTTTCCTGAAAATGGACCAGCTGTTAGTCAGAGCCCTCAAATGTTTCAGTGGGTCGAGCTCATGGCTTTTAGCTTTTAGCTTTTAGCTTTTAGCTGCTAGCCTGGTTTATCCAGTCAGAAACCAGTTCTGGTGTTTGGGATCGTTGTCCTGTTGGACCCAACGGTGTCCAAGTTCCAACTGTCCAGCTGTTGGTTTGAGGCGAAGGACTCCACGAGTCTATCCACATATGATGCTCCCACCACCGTGCTCGACACCACTGTGTTCCAGCCATCCTTGTCTCGGTCTTTGTCTCGTCTGACCAAGGGACGTTCCTCTGGAAGACATTTGTCTCGTCCATGTGGACACTTGACCGTTTCAGTCCAGCTTTAAGGAGCAGGAGCTTTTTTTTGTCCTGTCAGTCCACGGTGATGGAAACCGTCCTCACTGTGGACAGGGACATCGTAGGTTGTGGTCGGTTTAAAGAGAACTGTCAAATGAGTCCTAACACCACCAGCTGCAGTCAGTCATGGTCACTGACAGGAAGTAAACTTGTCTGGACCTTCAGAACCTCTGAAGGTTGGTCAGACCAGTGATGGGAGGACAGAAGCTGCAGCTGGACTGGTTTGATCAGCGTTACGTCCATCGGAGGGGACGTCTCTGTTGGACAGTCCAGGTATGACTGAAGGAGGTGCAGAGAGCAGGATGGAGGTCTGCTGAAACCAAGAACTTCACCTGTTAATCCACAGAGAGCTAACAGCAGCTGAAGAACATCTTGAAAATCAGTGCGAGGTTTTATGATTCGTGGCCGAACGATCAGCTGATGAAGATCATGATGAAGATCATGATGAAGATCATTCCTTTAGTTTTCAGTGTTTTTCAGTTCGTTCCTGTTTTCTGCTCTGAGGATGATCGTTGTTCCGAGTGACACGTGCTTGTGTTGCTGTTCTCTTCCAGGAGCACCACTGTCTACGAATCAAGATCCTGGGAGACTGTTACTACTGCGTGTCCGGTCTACCTGAGCCCAGGCCGGACCACGCCCACTGCTGCGTGGAGATGGGACTGAGCATGCTCAAAACCATCAGGTGAGCTTCTTCTCCTTCTACTGACCCAGACCTGAACCTGTAACAGTGATGGTTCTGACTCGGACCTGAACCTGTAACAGTGATGGTTCTGACTCGGACCTGAACCTGTAACAGTGATGGTTCTGACTCGGACTTGAACCTGTAACAGTGATGGTTCTGACCCAGACCTGAACCTGTAACAGTGGTGGTTCTGACTCGGACCTGAACCTGTAACAGTGATGGTTCTGACCCAGACCTGAACCTGTAACAGTGGTGGTTCTGACTCGGACCTGAACCTGTAACAGTGGTGGTTCTGACCCAGACCTGAACCTGTAACATTGATGGTTCTGACTCGGACCTGAACCTGTAACAGTGATGGTTCTGACTCGGACCTGAACCTGTAACAGTGATGGTTCTGACTCGGACCTGAACCTGCAGACAGGAGTGCAGCAAGTGGAGGGAAATCTTTAGACATGCCACGAGGAGTACTTCCTGTAAAATGTCAAAATAACTTCATGATTCCTGGACATTTGCAAACCTCCTCTGGTATGTCATCAGGTCCTACTGCCTTCTTCTTCTTCTTTATCTTTTCAGAGCTTTCTGGACTTCACCCTCACTAATCTTTCCCACTTCCTGGTCCACAGTTTATATGACCTCTACTCTTCTTTTTCTTTCATTCTCTTCATTCATTAGCTCCTCAAAGTACTCCTTCCATCTTTCTGTCACACTCTCCTCACTTGTTAGAACATTACAGTTCCTATCTTTAACAAGCCTAACCTGCTGCACATCCTTTCTAGCCTGATCCCTCTGTCTCGACAATCGGTACAAGTCCTTCTCATCCTCTTTAGTGTCCAACCTCCCAAACTGCTCATCATACTCCTTCTGCTTTGCCTTAGCTACCTCCCTCTTTGCTCTACATTTGAATTTTTTAAAAATGTGGTAATTTAGCTGTGGTGGCCATCTTGAATTGGACTGACTACAAAGGTTAACCAGTTGGGTGCTTTTTAATCTTTTTAAATTGATTCTGTCGAGCTGAAAGCAGCAGGACCAACCATAAATGTTAACTTCCTGTTTGTAGCCCCACCGCCACCATCAACACACTAAAAACCAGAGTGTTGCTTCCAGGAGCAAACAGTTCCACTACCTGGCTGTTGTTGTGGGGTGTTCTGCTCCTGTTGGTCCAGTTTTGACATGAATGGTTCTGACGGCGCCGGCAGCAGGTGTCGGCTTCAGCTCGAGGCCCGTTAGGAATAAAACGCTGCTGAAGTGAACAGAAACTCCGAGTCGCTCTCAGTGTGGGAACCAGCGTGTGTTTTCTTCTTGTCGTAGTCACAGGTCCAATCTGCTGATGTAGGACCGCAGGAAGAGGTTCTGTTTGTTTCTGAAGACCGTCAGTAACATCCATCAGTACAGCAAGACGATAAATTCTGCATTTTTGTGATCATTCATTTGAGAAACCCCAGAAAAAGATCACTCTTTCTCAGTGTTGACGCTGCAAACAAAAAGAACAAGTTTTTGTTCTTGCTCCGCCTCCAAGAACTGTTCTGTGCATGAGTTCCTGACAGAACCTTGTTCTCACAGGGGGTCTGCACCAAGTGTTGAGTGGCTGGTCAGAGGTTGGTGGAAGGGTTTGTGCAGAAACAGTACGCAGCGTTTCACCTTAGCCCATCGAGGCCGTTGGAAACAGCAGCCATCTTTACAACTGTTCCAATAAAACAGAAGAACTCGTGGAAGGAGACGTTGTGGAGACATGCATGTTTCAGATGTTCCTCTGCTCCAGCACGCCTGATTTGACTCAACAGATGATTAAAAAGACTTCTGCAGAACGTGAAGAGGTGATTCAACCATCGAGTCAGGCGTTGGAGCAGGAAACAGGTGAAACCTGCAGGTGTGGGGCCCTCGAGGGCCAGGAGTGGACACCCCGGTATGAAATGTCCACGTAAAAAGAACGTCTCACAACCACGTTAATGAGAAGACGCGTTTTACGTTTTGCCAAACACGCAACAAGCTTCAGTTCCTGTTTACACGTGAACCATCTCTGACTGTGGCAAACAAACAAACAAACACGTGCACATAGCAACAACACCGTGCACGTTGAATCAACTGTAGTTCCCATGCCAGGCCACTATGTGGCACTGTGGACTTTATATTTGAACAACATGAACAGATACTCCAGCATGAAACCAGCTTGATCTATGAATGTTGGTTTGCTCCTGAACGTTTTACTGGGCGATCAGCACAAACAGCACTCTTCCATCCATCGCTGTAACTCAGGTTCATCTGCTTGTGCAGTAAAACTACTGACTGTGGTGCGTACGTTCGATTTCTCTCCGGTGTTTATAAAAACCTCAACTCTAAGCTGGTAAAATAAGAACTGACCGGAGACCTGCCGTTTCCCACGTTGTCCTGAAAACGCCTCACCGACTCTTTCTCTGTGTTCCCGAAGCCTCCGGCTGTTTTGTTTCAATAATCGTCTTTACTGCTGCAAGCTGTGACCCTCGCTCCTCTTTAGAGCCACTCTAGCCGTTTACGCATTTGCCGGCCCTCCCCGGTCCCGCTCGTCTCTGGTTGGCCCAGAGCCAGCTCTGGCCCGCCCTCGTTGATTGCGCACTGTCCGGAGAGCAAGCCTTGAAGTGGGTGGGGTATTCACTTGACGTGGGTGGGCAGTTCTTACCGAAAAGCTCAGAATGCGAATTTTTGGAAAAAACGAAATAAATACTGAGTTTTCATGTGTTTTTTCACTACAGTTAGCAAGTTAAGCATATAAACACACGTTTCCGATCATTTTTATGCACTCAAAAGTAGTTTTTAGATGAAAATAGAGTGCTTTTAGGTGCGCTGGCGAAATTTACGAGCGGACTTCCGGTTTGCGAATTTTTGGAAAAAACGAAATAAATACTGAGTTTTCATGTGTTTTTTCACTACAGTTAGCAAGTTAAGCATATAAACACACGTTTCCGATCATTTTTATGCACTCAAAAGTAGTTTTTAGATGAAAATAGAGTGCTTTTAGGTGCGCTGGCGAAATCGCAGTTGATGACTCAACACGCAGCTAGTCACGCCCTCTGGTCTCGCCCCTACACGAAGCAGTCCAGCCCCTGCTGCAAACAACGAATCAAATGTGAGCAGTAAATGACGTGAACTGGGCCCGTCGGGCCGCGGTCCGATGGAACCACGGAGGAGATGGTTCCATGACGAGGGCGGAGTCGGGGAAAAAAAGGAAAATGCGAACATGCAGAACCCGGGTTATAAGCAGGGAGGAGCCAGGGAGAGCCGGGGAGGGCCGGCAAATGCGTAAACGGCTACAGAGGGACGAGAGGGAACTTTGGAGGGATTAGTGACAGATAAGCTGTGAGATCTGAGCTCTGTGACGTTGAGTCAATATTGGCTGCTACTCGTTTCTGCAGGAAGCTCCTCCCATTGGCTGCTGCTCATTTCTGCAGGAAGCCCCTCCCACTGGCTGCTGCTCGTTTCTGTTGTAAGGCCCTCCCACTGGCTGCTGCTCGTTTCTGCAGGAAGCCCCTCCCACTGGCTGCTGCTCGTTTCTGCAGGAAGCTCCTCCCACTGGCTGCTGCTCGTTTCTGTAGGAAGCCCAGCCCACTGGCTGCTGCTCGTTTCTGCAGGAAGCCACTCCCACTGGCTGCTGCTCGTTTCTGCTGGAAGCCCCTCCCATTGGCTGCTGCTCATTTCTGCAGGAAGCCACTCCCATTGGCTGCTGCCACTGGCTGCTGCTCGTTTCTGCAGGAAGCCCCTCCCATTGGCTGCTGCTCTTTTCTGCAGTAAGCTCCTCCCACTGTCTGCTGCTCGTTTCTGCAGGAAGCCCCTCCCATTGGCTGCTGCTCTTTTCTGCAGGAAGCCACTCCCACTGTCTGCTGCTCATTTCTGCAGTAAGCCCCTCCCACTGGCTGCTGCTCATTTCTGCAGAAAGCCCCTCCCATTGGCTGCTGCTCTTTTCTGCAAGAAGCCACTCCCACTGTCTGCTGCTCGTTTCTGCAGGAAGCCACTCCCACAGGCTGCTGCTCGTTTCTGCAGGAAGCCCCTCCCACAGGTTGCTGCTCGTTTCTGCAGGAAGCCCCTCCCACTGGCTGCTGCTCGTTTCTGCAGGAAGACCCTCCCATTGGCTGCTGCTCTTTTCTGCAAGAAGCCACTCCCACTGGCTGCTGCTCGTTTCTGCAGGAAGCCCCTCCCACTGCCTGCTGCTCGTTGTCGGCCTGACGTGCGTGTTTAAGTGATTAATGTCAGGAACACATTTATTTACATGTTTATCATTTGTCCCGTTGTGTGAAGGAGCTGCTGGTGTGCGCTGTTTGTTTTATGTGCGTGTCTCATCAGTATTCACGCTCACTAAAGGTCCGTTTTTTAAATTTGCTGCATTCATGCACCAGAACCAGCCGGACCCAAAGTTCCTGCTGGAATATTTTAGTAGACGACCTGAGCTCGCGCACCTCACCTGTTCATACAAGGCTAAATGACAAATCTGTGCTTATTGAATTATTTTTTCCATCACTGGTTTTATGAACTGACTGAATAATCTGGATTAAAAACTTTGGACAGGAAGTTAAATATGATAAACATATTTGAATTAAAAAACAATTGATAATACAGTAGTTTTTAATCACCACTGAAGTTGTAAAAACAAATAAACACTTTAAACATTGTCTATTGGTACATTTTGATTAGCATTGTGTTTTATTAATATATATTTACATATACAGGGAACCCTCGACTTACGAACGAGTTCCGGATCTAAGAACCGTTCGATCTCGGAACCCCAAACACGTGTCGTTCCTAAGTCCGGATTTTCGTTCGTAAGTCGGAAATTGTATGCTAGCGCTACTACGAACACCCGTTTTTCAACACAAACGTATATAAACATGCACAGAACTTTGTTTACGAACGGTTAGCTAGCACACTTTCATCTAAAAACACATACCAGTGCTGTATTTCATGTACAACTGCTGTATTAAATGTACAATTGTACTGTTCGTAGGTCCAAGTTGCCGTAGGTCGAGGGTTCCCTGTATTTGTGTTTAACTTGCAGTTTTGCCCATTTATTATTATTTTTTACTAATATCCACGACAGATTATACCTTTGAGCGTAAATTTAGCTTAATGTTATATTTCAACACTTTCCTCAGTTTTGTCCTGCAGTTCTGTTGGTTTATGTTCTTTTTTATTTTATTATCATCTGTGTGATATGATTGGGTTTAATCTTCCTCACCTTCCGACAGTTGGTTGGCCAGATGTTGTGGTAAATGTCCTGGTAATGTTTGGTAGTAGTTGAGAGTCGTCCCAACGTGCACTCTGAGTGCTTTTATTGTCATTTTGCTAAGTTTGATGCATTGACTCGTTGGTTTTAAAGACACTGCGGTTGTCAAACATGTCCTGAAGGGTTCACTCGTCTTTCTCTCCTGCAGATACGTCAGATCTCGTACGAAACACGACATCGACATGCGGATCGGGATCCACTCGGGCTCGGTGCTCTGCGGCGTGCTGGGACTCAGGAAGTGGCAGTTTGACGTCTGGTCCTGGGACGTGGACATCGCCAACAAGCTGGAGTCCGGAGGCATCCCCGGGTGAGGGCTTGCTCCAGCCGCTCGTGGCTCTAACGTCCCTGTTGGACCTCAGGTCCACGGTGGGATTATTTCTCTCGCTGCCATTTGGAAATGTCCGGCCAGCATCTGTTCCGGAGCCACGCCGCGACGCCGACCTGCGCTCTTTACTGCAATCTGTTGCGTAACACCACGTCCTCTGCGTGTTTCAGATGGGATCATGTTTTCTTTGATCACGTCAGACACGTCTCTAATAGGGATAGGGACGATCCGATCCAGTATCGGTATCGGCATTCGATACCAGCATAATTTAAGTATCGAATTTTCCAATCCAACCTGACGATATTTCCAATCCAACCTCAAAGAGCACATGTGTTCCACCATATTCTGTGACTACCGTCTTAACATTTTGTGAGTTAAACCCAATGAAGACACTCTGGGCCTCACAACAGGAAACACCCAAACTTTATTA
>JBBPBX010086514.1:0-14884 GCA_038048925.1 Garcialebias charrua
CTGTCTCGGGCTTTGGGGGGACGGATCTCTGATGCTTCACAATCGCTACTAAATGTTCTATTGGAGGAACCTTATTCACTTATGCATGCTCACAACCACACACAAATGGATGCAGGGATGTATATGTAGATATATGTAGATGGGTATATAAATGAATATAAATATATATGTATGTATACTGTATATATATTTGTAGGTATGGGTATGTGTATTTATAGAAATCTACTGCAAGGTCATGAATATTATCAGTCTTTATGCTTGTATGTTTCGTTGCTGTGTTCTGTCATGTGCTTTGCAGGATTGTGGACGGAGGTTTGGTGTGTTTGCCTTGTGCTCTTTTTGTGGATAATTGTTGTTTTGTTGTCTCACTTTCTCTTTTCTTTCTTTCTCTCTATTAAAAAAAAATATATATATATATAAAAAAAAAATACATATTGGAGTGAGAGGATGGCTATAAGGTGTGAAGGGAGGCTATCTATAAATGAAAAAAAAAAGGCAAGTGGGCGTCAGTGTCAGCAATGAAGCCCCACCCTCTTTGCATAAAAGGTACTGACGCCCCACCTAAATCCTCCAAGTGCACTTCACCGAGCTTGGGCATTGAAAGGGCAAACATGTGTTGCACCTAGTTCCCTTCCTTCAGGGAACATGAGTTATGGTGCATAACTTTCAGTTCCCTTATCAGTCAGTACACTCGGTGTAACACATTGACTATGGGAACGTAAATTCAATCACTCCCTGGAAATGCTCTGGAAATGTATGCTTGTGAGAACGTATGCCTTAGACTACAGGCGTCAGCTGTTCTCTACTCTGTGGTAGAGAGAACAACCTGAGTTACGTCACATGCTGTGACATCCAAACTGTAGTGTTTCACAAACGTGTTTGTTGATGCCCAGTTAGCAGCTGCACATATATCTGCTACTGGTACACCTCTGAATAAGGCCCAGGAAGTGGCTAGGCCTCGGGTTGAGTGAGCATGTACCCCAGAGGGCACCTGCTGACCTTTGCTACTGTATGCCCTCTTAATGGCCTCAGTCACCCAGTGTGAGAGGCGCTGTTTTGATAGGGCTCTACCAGCAGCAGGAGTAGCAAAACACACAAACAATTGGTTTGTTTTGCACCAACTGACAGTTCTCTCCATGTAGACGCTCAGGGCCCTAACAGGGCAGAGCACGTTCAGCCGCCTCTGTTCTTCAGTTAGAACAGGGGGAGGAAGAAAAGTTGACAGCTCAAAGTCCAGACTTCTGGGATTTAAAGTTGGCACTTTTTGCACATATGCTAGGTTTGGACGCAGGCTGACCTTTGACCCATCTGGGACAAATCTGGTACACATTGGATGCACAGATAATGCGTGGAGGTTAGGGGTGGGCGATATGGCTCAAAAATTATATTGTGATATTTCAGAGCATTATCATGATAACGATAAATTTCGTGATATAACGAAAAAAAACAGAAATCAAATTTAGTTATTTGACAAAATTAACTTAACATGTTGCTTTGCAGTATTACATAAAATTTAAAAAAACAAGGGGTAATTTTACTGAAATTACTTTATTTAGTAAAGTATTCGGTCTTCAAGTATAAAAAATATATATATATTTTATTTATTTATTCATTTCAAATAAAAAATACAGAAATTTAATAGACACATGATACAAGACATACAATATAAATTTAAAATGAAGGGTGGCAGAATGAAGAGTATCTTATTCTAAAAAAAATGATCTGTTATTTAGATTGAAAAAGTCTGCACAAAATATAGATCAACAAAAACCACCACAAAAACTAAAGTGCATGTGTAGTTTCCTAAAACAACTAAATAAAAATGAATCTTAAGATCTGTTGGGCATAAATGTAACATGCAACAAAATATATGTTGCCTTTAACTGAAGAATAACTTTCACAAGTTGTAAAAAGGTGATCAGCTGACCCTGAAGCGTGTTGGTGTTTCAGTTTCATCTATTCATGCAGGAATGATTCATTTTCTGACTGATCTGTCTCTGATCACCTGACTCTTGACCGCAGTGAAGTTATTTTCAAGTTGGACGTTGGATATTCGAGCTCCGTGTCTTCATCGGTGCGGTGTTCTCGTCAGTCCGCTTCATGGAGTCTGATTAATATGACTTAAAATAGAAAACAAATGACTGTGCCTCATTTATAGAGACTAGCAGAATTATTTCACAGTGTTTTTGGGTCAACAGGTCACATGACTTGGAAGCTATTGAGGAAAACCCCACAGATTTATGAAATATTAAATTGTGAAGAATTACAAAATGCATAAAAATGATAAATAAACAGCTGTGCCTCATAGGCCTGGTCTTGGAGAGTAGTTTGATGTGAGACTTGTGTGGGTGGCTCAAAAGACCTGAATGGTATTGACCAAAAACAGTAAATATTAAATTGTGAAAAATTACAAAATGCATAAAAATTGAGAAATAAAGCTGTGCCTCGCAGATCTGGAATGGAGAGTAGTTTGATGTAAGATTTGTGGCTCAAATCATGTAAAATACATTATTTTTTGTTTCTAAAGAGTGACGCGGTCGAAAATTTGTTGACGGTCCCTAAGTGAACCATGACGTCTCTGAATAGGGGCAGACTCAGCGCGGCTGCCCGAAATCAGACTCCATGAAGTGGACTGACGAGAGCAACGCACCGCTGAAGACACGGAGCTCGAATATCCAACTTCCAACTTGAAAATAACTTCACTGTGGTTTCCTCTTGGTCGTGGAGAGCCGCGCGTGTTTGTAGAGACAGTTTTCAGAGCGAGGGGAGACCAGCCCGCAGCGCGGCTGCTCAGTGGGGTGGGGGGCGGGTGGGGGCATTTGATCCTCTACCTGCTGTTCAGAGCAGCCAGGGGACAGAAGCTGACATGACGCGCGGTTTGTTTTTATCATTTTAGCACCAGTACAGACTGGTGGAAGGGGGGTGCGCAGTTCAGTTTGAAGCGCTCGGTTGGGGGGCGGGGCGTCCTTACGTATTACGTCATGAAATTAGCATATCATGATATCTTTTTTTGCCCGGGCAAGCTATTTTTACCGGTATTATTGTAAACGATATGATATGGCCCAGCCCTAGTGGAGGTCACCCACGCGTTTTGCTGAGCACAGAGCTATGAGCAATGCAGTTATATAAGATAACAAATCCATCTTAATGCTGCTGAGAGGCTCAAATGGAGGCTCACACAAAGCATCCAAGACTAAATGCAGGTCCCATTGAGGAGCCAAAGTCCTACCTGGAGGTTTCATCCTTAGTATGCCCTTCATGAATCGTATCATGAGAGGGTGGGCACCAGGTGATTTGCCTCCCCAGCCCTCGTGGCATGCCGAGATGGCTGGCAAAAAGACCTTAATGGTGGAGAAAGAGCAACCCTTCTACAGCAGGTCCTGTAGAAAGGTGAGGAGCTGGACCAAGTCAAAGGAATATGAAATAATATTCCTCTCTAGACACCAGGCCTCAAAAACATGCCACTTGCGAGTGTAGAAAGTCTGAGTAGACTGTACTCTCGCTCCCCGAATTGTGTTTACCACATTACTAGGTAGTCCTGAGGCCATTAGCTGGTCCCTTTCAGCGGCCAGGCCCAGCTGCCATAGTTCTGTGGATATAGGATCTGCCCATGTGCATGGGTCAGCAGGTCCCTGTGGGAGGGGGAGGGGGGAAGCTGCCATGGTGCCCCCTCCAGCAGTGAAATCATCTCTGGGAACCATGCTTTCTGCGGCCACCTGGGGGCTATCGGTATTAGCGAGAGAGCCCCCTGGCATACACGTTCCAGTGTTGCCTGGATCACGGGAACAGGTGGAAACACGTAATACAGCCTCACCGCTGGCCAGCTGTACGTCAGGGCATCTGTCCCCAGTGGTGCATCTGTCTCCCTTATTGAGTGATACAGGGGGCAGTGCGTACTGTAGCTGCAAGTGAACAGATCTGCGTCAACCCTCCCGTATCGTGCCCAGACCTGGTCTATGATGCGTGGGTTCAACCGCCATTCTGAGGGGAGGAGGGGCCCTCTTGAGAGGGCATCTGCCCCGTGATTTAGCTCGCCTGGCATGTGGGTCGCCCTCAGTGACAAGATCTAGGAGCTGTACCACGTGAGCAGTTTTTGAGTCAACCTGAGGAGGTTCTGGGACCTTGTCCCGCCTTCCCTGTGGATGTAGGACACTGTCGTCCTGTTGTCTGATTTTATCAGCACATGTTGTTGTGCAACCAAAAATATGCATGTTAGGCTGATTGGTAACTCTAAATTGACCCTGGGTATGAGTGAGACAGGTCCCTCTTGTGAATGAGTCCCCGTGGCTCAACGAGGCTAGCCTGTATAAATAAAGGTTGAATGAATGAATGAATGAACCAGCCTCTTCCTGTAAAAGTGTTGCAGAGACAAAACCACTGCTCTGAGTTCCAGGAAATGTGTGTGGAGTTTGGCCTCCTACTGTTTCCAGACCCCTTAGGCATACTGGTTTCTGTAGAGACCTCCCCATCCAGTTTTTGACGTGTCTGTGGTGACCAGGACTCATGACAACACTCTTCCCAGCGTGACGCCTTTGTTGAACACTGTGAGGGCCTTCCATGACTCCAGAGCCTTCATGCATTCTGGGCCAATCAGTATCCCCCTCGTTCATCGGGGTGGGAGGGGGGACAGGTTGCATTTGTTTGTTGATCCATATCTGTAGAGGGCGCATTCTTAATAAGGCCCAAGGCATGCAGACAATAGCTGCTGCCAACAGGCCCAAGAGACGCTGGCACAGCTTGAGAGGCACCCTCTGGCCTAGCTGAAAATGTGCTAGGCAGAGGTGGAGGGATGAAACCCATGCCTCTGAGAGCCTTGCCCTGTACAAAATGGAGTTGAGCTGTACTCTCAGAAATACGGTAATCTGCGATGGGGTCAGATTACTTTTTGCCAGGTTTATAACAAAACCTAGAGCTTCCAGGTGAGACATCACCCTCTCTGCATGCTGATGAGCTTGGACTCTGTTGTGTCCAAGTATTAACAGATCATCCAGATAGTTCAGAACTCCGACCCCTTGACCCCTCAGCGGGGTCAGGGCCATGTCCAGGCATTTCGTGAATGATCTGGGGATGGTTTTCAGGCCAAAAGGCATTGCCAAGAACTCGAACGCGGTACCCTCAAAGGCAAAGCGGAGATATTTTCTGTGGCAGGGCAAGATGCTCACTTGCAAAAAAGCATCTTTCAGATCCACGATACAGAAGTAATCCCCCGGTCGAACCGAGTAGATGGCTTGTCTGAGGCCCTGTTTACACGGACACTGTGTGGGGAAACGCAACTTTTGGGTATGTTAATTAGGTTGAAAGTTTTGCGTTGACATGGGCGAATTCTGTGGATACGACTCTCTCCCACCCCCCGTACTCATGAATTTACTGTAGTTACCATGCTGGGCCTGTAGATGGCGCTGTGATCTTTGGAACCTTCACTACTGCGCATGCGTGCCACTGCTGCCTGAGGTAAACAAAGCACACGAGGCAGCCTGTTTTCCTCTCTGGCTAAAAGTTCAGCTACTACAAGTTGTTGTCAACAAGTTAACAACAAGTTAAAGCTGGAATTTGGATAAGAGTCAACAGATCTGACACCAAGTGGGGCCGCTTCATCTGCACACCAGTTGCTGACTGGACCGGAACCGAGTCAACATGTCTGACTTTACTCCGTGAGAATCAGCTGATTTACAGCAGCGCTACAAGGTAAACCATGTTCTTAATAATCTTTCCTTGTGTTTAGTTCGATCACAGAACAACCAACTGAGGTTTTATTTTTATTTTTTTCCTGCGAGGTCGAAGCTGTTCCACGAAGCGGACCGGCGGTTCGGATGTGGGTCCAGTTTCCACCAGGATGAACAACAGAGTCCAGTTCATTAAAGTTCGGTTAACGTGTTTTTAAAAGTGTTCAATTTAATTCTCAGTGTTTGTGACATGAGTTTGTGGTGTTGAATAAATAAATAAATTAAAAATCAACCTGGTGTCTTCATTTTCAACATGCAGCATGTTAGGCATGACGTAACGAGTCCAGATAGCTTCATTTAGCTCAGATAAATGTAAATATCTCCCACGCTAACATAAATACTGTTTATTATTGTTAAACTGTTAATATATAGCACATTTAGTATGTTATAGTGCAGCGTGACACGTGAAATGTCCGACTGCCTCGTTAACAGACAACTGGATCCAGGCAGCTGGCTCTCTTCCAACACAGATGCAGGTAAGGTGTAGAATAATTAAATATGAGAATCAAAATATATTCCATCAGCTATAGTTCAGAAAGTGGTGCGTGTGTCCACTGTCCAGTCCACCGCCATTGTTAAAATGCCGGCTGTCTGCGCGTGCGTGCTGCGTGCATGTGTTCAAACAAAAGCTCCACGGGAGATGTTTACATTATCAACGGGGGGTCAGCGAAAAACTTCCACCTTGAGAGCAGGGTCAGAAAAGTATCGGTGTCATCGAGGGGGGCCAGCAGCGTCGTGTAGGCGATAAGCAAAGTCGCAAAGAGAAAGTAGCGGTTACACTCAAAATACGCGCCGTGTAAACTGGCCCTGAGTGTCAACATCCTGAATTTGTATGTTTTTATTCTTTTGTTCAGACCCCGGAGGTCCAGAATAGGTCTCAAGCCCTGATCCCGTTTTGGGACCAGGAAGTACTTGATGTAATGGCCCTTTTTCATATCGTGAGCAGGGACTATTCTGATCACTCCTTTCTGCATCGTGGCTGAGATCTCGTCTCTTAAAACATGAGCACGGTCTGGGCTTATGGAGGACAACAGCACCCCTGTGAAAGGAGGTGGCCACTTGTAGAACTGCAGCCGGAGACCAAGGGTGACAGTGGACGTGGCCCACGTGCTTGGTTTGCACGCATTCCAGGCACCAGCGTGTACGCTCAGTCTGGAAGGCATGTGTATTCTATGGTGTTTGCATGTCAAGGGGACAGGAAGGGGTGAATGGCCACCTCTCGTTTGCCCTCCAGGTGACTTGGCTGTCTCTCTGCAGTAGCCAGAGTGTCTGTCTGGTGTTGACAGACCCCACGCTACCAGCGGAGGCTCACTGGCTGTGTCTCAATTGAGGGGCTGGGTTCTCATGAGTGGAAGTACCTTTTGGTCCCTGTTCGTTGAGGAAGACCTCGGTTGACCTGCCTGGTATGAGACAAATCTGTGTCTTCCTCAGGTCTGTCCAGCCTGGGATGGCCTTGCGGCAGGCTTCGGCCGTTGTTTTCCGTCGAGCGCCGGCCGTTTCTGTGGGGGGCGACGTGTGGCCAAGTGGTAGCGAGGCTAAGCGCCCCTGTGTCCACTAGTGTCTCTGGGTTGCACGAAAAGCTTTCTGGGCATCCCCTCACGCAAGGCCTCGTCCTGTTTCCTTCTCTTTTCCATCCTGCTCTGAATCCTTTCGAGAGCACCACCAAAAAGCCCTGTGGGCTCGATGGGATGATGGAGGAACGGGTTTCGTTGGGCCTCTGGCAGGTCTGTCAGTGTTAGCCACAAATGAGGCTGAGCAATGACAATCTCGGCTATACTTCTCCCCTGAGTGATGGTGGCTGTCCCCATGAGGCGAAGAGCAAAGTCTGTTGCCTTGCGGGCCTCCTCGAGAATGTTGGCCACCTTCTTTTTGTTGGAGGTCTGTTGGAGCTCCTGTAGTTTTTCCGCCAAGTATGCCTGCATCATGGCTGAAGCGTTCATGGTGCGGACCGCAAGGCCCTGAGCTCGGTAACACTTTTTGAGCTGGGAGGCTGACACGCAGCAGTCAGAGTTGGTTTGGAGCCCAAAGTTCTGGGGGCTAAATGCGCGACCAACGTATCCTCCATCTGGGGAATGTTGGGCATGCCAGCTGCCTCCATTTCGGCGATGTCCAGGAACTGGGAGAGAGGCAAAGTCAGTGGAGCCCTGGGTTCAGCCCAGGTGCGAGTCAGCTCGGTCTGGAAGTCGGGAAAAATAGGCATCCTGTGCCTCATGGCCGACTACTGCTTGGCGAAGAAGAAATTCCCCGCCAACCTCGTTACCTGTTGTCGAGGTGGGGGTTCTGGCCAAGTTATCCGTAACGTGTCCGCTGCTCTGCGACACAGCTCGAACAGAGCGGGGACAGACACATCAGTCTCTGGTTGACCTGCCGCGGAGATCTGGGAGAAGTACTCGTACTCTCCCTCGTTCTCTTTGTTGGCTTCGTCGTCGGTTATTTTGTCCGAGGCTGTTAGCGAGAGCTCATCTGCTCGTAACAAGTCCCTCGTGTCGAACTTGACGGTGGAGTCCCCCAGGGGGGCCACCATGTTCCCTTTTCCCCTCCCCAGTCGGCTTGACTGCTGTCCTCCAAGTCGACGGCCTCAAGCTCTGCCATGGGAGTGAGCATTTTGTCTAGGAGCGGTTCCCACGTCGTGGTGGAGCCGCCCATGGCTTTGACCACAAAGTCCATGCACATCCGTCTCTCGGCCTCATGCAACTGGTTGCAGTGAGGGCAGGATTCGGGGGAGTCCAAAGCAGTTTTCGCATGTAGCATCCCTAAGCAGATGGGACAGGCCTCGTGGATGTCCGTCGCTGAGAGGGAATAACCACATCCGCTGGGGCAGGCTCGGGTGCCGGGGCTCGCTGGCCTACTGTTCTTGTTGGAGTTATTCGACTTCCTCTTGCTCTTCTCCGGAGCCATGGCTGAGAAGAGACGTCGAATTGTAGCCAGTTAGCCATCCGCTAACCGTTGCAAATACGTCCTCACGTCGAGCTGCTCTCTGTAGCTAGCCGCAGCCGTTAGCTACGCAGGTAGGGTGGCGCAGCTTAGCTTCGTCTCGTAGCTGAGCTGCGAAAAGAGCAGAAGAAAAACTCGAAATTTAAGTCGACGACACTGGGTTAGCCTCCGCTAACCCAAGTGCTCACAGGAAAGTTATCTGTAACGCTCAGGGCAGGGAGCAAGCTCACCTCAAGTCGAGCGATCCAGTCACAGAGAGTCCTGCAAAGTTCAGGTGTGAAGCGAGGTGAAGGGCAAAAGAGGATGTAGGTGGCACATCAGCCCCTTTTATGCAAAGAGGGCGGGGCCTCATTGCTGACGCTGACACCCACCTGCCTTTAGAAAAGGCGTGATTGTATTACTTCAGGTGAACCGCGCGGCGGCGCAATTCCCATAGTCAATGTGTTGCACCGAGTGTACTGACTGATAAGGGAACAACTTCTGCAACCAGTTTCTTCAGATCTGCTGTAAGACAGACAAGAGATCCTTCCTGCCCACAGCCATCAGCATCTTTAACAACTATTTAATGAAACCAGGATGATGAGTTACGGCAATATTTAATTTCCCTTTGGGAGTAATAAAGTATTTTTGAATTGAATATTAACTTTTCCAGATGGATATGACACAACTTCTCTTATCCAGTGTTCACATGCTGAGGGATGCGGATCCTTCCATCTAAATAAAACGAGACTCCTGGCTAGAAGAAATCCAAAAGCAATCATATTCCTCTCTCACTTGCTGATGGATGCATCCACAGGGACCACCCGAAACAATGAAATGAATGGTGATGGGTACACAGTTTGTCCACACATCCCAGACAAAGTATCAGAGATTGATTGACATCAGATCCACAGCTTTGGACAAGTCCAGAATGTGTGTGAGTGTAGCTGGAGTTTGTTTACAGCTGTTACATTTAGGATCCATGTCAGTTTTAATCTTGGACAGTTTTTCTTTGGACCAATGCAGCCGGCGCACCTTGAATTGAACTGCAGAATTTCTCAGACAAATTGAGGATGAATAAATGTTCTGAATTATTAAAGCCAACTTTTAATTGCTAAATTGGTTTGGTATTAAAAATATTTGGTAGGTGTCGACATATTTTTCATCCCTTGAACGGCCATCTCATATTTATCCCATACCACTATAACTTTTCTTCCCATACTGTAGAAGAAATAGTGGGCGAGGTGACCAAAGCTCTACATTTATGTTGGACTATGAACGGAAAGCCTACAGGCTGCTTCAATGCCATTATCTGCTGGACTGTATCAGTCTCTTCACTCAGCTGATTTACATTTCATCTGTAGTTTATGATTGTCTTTCAGAAACGTTCTTTACTCCACCAGTTCCAGAGACTGACCATTTCTTGATGACTTTTCAGACAGCGGATATTGCAGAGTGTGGAAACTGCAAGTAGGGATAGTTTTGTATCATTTTAAAACCTTACACTGCTTTATTGACATCAGTTAGTGTGGCTTTATTTTAGATTGTCACTCACATGGTTTTAAACTACTACAAGGTTCAACGAGTCAGATATAATCACGCTATGGAATACAGTAATTGTATGTGTTGTGACTGACTGTGCTGCTGCCACTTCAAGTTTGGTCAATATCTGTAAAACATTCATATTTTGTTGACAAAGTTTGATGAGCTGTGTTAACCATTTGGAACTGGATAATCTCCACAGGTTCTTTAGCTAGATGTACATTCACTCGGTACTTAAATATTTTGTAACAAACAAGGTTGATTCCAACCATTAATGTTAAAGTCTTAAAGGGGACCAAATGTAGGATATATAATTTTTTGTGGTTTATCTGTGGGCTATCCAGACCATTTTCAGTCAATTTTATACACAAAATAATGCTTAGATAATAAAATATCCCCTTTCTAATTCTGCCAAATTTCACTTCCGTTCTAAACGACCGGTTTATGAATAATGAGGTCTGAAAGCCACGCCCTACAAAGACCTATTTACATTAACTACGCCCTCTGTAACAGCCAGTATCTCTAATATGTTGTTATTTTAAAATTAGCTCTTTTTTATTACTCATTTGACTTACTGTTAGTGCTAGTAGCTTAAGATAACTTACCAAAAGCCCTCTGCGCGCGCCGCCATTTGCAGCTCCTTTTTTTAGCATTAGCCCACCTTCGAGGCTGATAGCTTTTCCTCCTCCGAGCGGGCGGTGTTAGCTCCGCTCGTTGCATGCGGCGCTGTTGGGAGCTATCGCTGCTTCAGTCCACACACAAAGTTCACAGAATGTCTCCAGTTAATTTATCCGCATGAGGCAACCTTTGACCGGACCCCCAGACCTCAAAAGTCAGTAGCTCCCAGCAACTCCCGCACGCAGACGGCGGTCTGCAAAACAAAAGGCTTAAAAAAAAAAAAAGGGATGCCGCGGCCGGGACGCGAACCCGTGTCCTTCGGATGACGAGTCCAGTTCACTACCTCTGGGCCAACCGGGCAGTTATGCAAAAAGCAGTCTTTCATCGTATAAGAAATAATCACAACCACCTACATTTAGAACGCTGAAGTTTTGATTAGATTTTGATGAAGTGAAAGGTATTCTTAAAATAAATAAGTTGCTAATCTGAAAATATATCGATCAGTGGTGCTTGATGGTACAGACTGTCGCCCCACGAGAGAGTGTGTGTGTGCACAGTTTTCTGCCGGCTGCGCGTTGGGAGCGATATTACACTAAAAATTGAACTAAAACGTAAAAATAACAATTATAAAGTATTATTATGTCGATGTATATATCTAGTCTCACCCCGATTTCTCCAAAACAAAAGGCTTTAAAAAAAAGAGGGGAAAAAAAAAGATGCCATTGACAGGATGCAATCTCCGCTCTCCTGCGTGGCGCTCAAGTGTCGTAACTGCTCAACCAAACTGACAGTTGTGCAAAAGTAGTCCTTCATCATATCCACAATATTCCTGAGGGTGTCACTGTAGAAGCGATTATGGGACTTACTTCCGTTTTGACCCCGGAAGTAGAATTTCTGCACTGGCTCCTCGTTGTTTACTTTCTAATCTGCGCGCATCGTAGAAGTTCTGTTAAAGTTCTGTTTTCTGTTATTTTGAGCTAATATTGTCACGAAGATGTCTTGTGGAGCTCGGGTACCTGTGGCGCTGTTCGTGGCTGTACGAATAATCAGACGAAGCTGAATTTGTGGCTGCAACTAGTGTGTGTTGAACAGGCTCCCAAAACAAAAACCTGCATCCTTCTTTGTGGCTGGGCTACGAGAAACCACCTGAAAAAAGACTCTGTATCCTCCAGAGGATCGAGAACACCAGGTATGATTTAAGAGACAGCTTTTAGTGTTATGATTTTATGTAGTCAGTGATTAAATGATACTAATATTTTCGTTCATAACTGGCAAATAAACACACGCACCTATATATGTATGCTGTGTGTTTTTATTTATATATATATATATATATATATATATATATATATATATATATTATATATATATATATATATATATATATAATATAGGTGTGTGTTGTGTTTATATATATATACAGTATATATATATAATATAGGTGTGTGTGTGTGTGCTTATAGATCTATATATATAATATAGGTGTGTGCGTGGGTTTCTTTTATATAGGTGTGTGAATTTATTTATATATATATATGTGTGTGTGTGTTTAGTTATACAGTACAGTACTGTATATATAATCTAGGTGTGTGTGTTTGTGTGTGTTCATAAATGAACCCTAACGTTTGTATACTGTACTTTTACTTTTCTCCTTTCTGTTATATTTCTGCATAAGGTGAGTTCCAGGGATGGATGGATGACGCTCCAGTTGGTCCAGGGATGGATGACACTCCAGTTGGTCCAGGGATGGATGACACTCCAGTTGGTCCAGGGATGGATGACACTCCAGTTGGTCCAGGGATGGATGACAGGGATGGATGGATGACACTCCAGTTGGTCCAGGGATGGATGACAGGGATGGATGGATGACACTCCAGTTGGTCCAGGGATGGATGACAGGGATGGATGGATGACACTCCAGTTGGTCCAGGGATGGATGGATGACACTCCAGTTGGTCCAGAAGTTTGTGTGCAGTTATGTACCACAGCAACAAATGAGTGAAAATATAATTTCTATAAATAAATCTGCGTTTGAAGTACATTTGGTGTTGCTGTGTTTCACCTTCTTTATTTCAATAAGATACGTTGTTTAACGTCTAATGAGAAGTTCTACTGCAAATAAAAAAACTAGATGCGATTGTTTTTTATGGCAACTTACCAGTTTAGTTTTTTATTGACAAGTACAAAATTTAGAAACATGCATGTTGCTGTATGGTTCCTCCTCCAGGAGGAGATTGATAAAGTTCAGAATAAAAGCTATAATTATAAACTAAAAACATTTGAAACTGAATACAATATGAGAACTGTGGGTGATTTGATGTCTTTTAATGAAAATGATTGGCTGCAGAATAAATACCAGGTCAAATACACTCTTCAACAAGAAATGATGGGCAGTTTCTGATTTTAAACAAACTGGAACAGATTCCTCATCATGTGGGACCACTGGACGACCACTGGACGACTGGAGCAAGCAGCCAACCCCTCCGGAATCCAAGACGATGGAACTTGGCCCTTCACTCGTCTGTACCCTTAAAAAAAAAGAATAAACTGTCATGTTTGCATCACAAAGTCTAAAATAAGACCAAGTTTGCTACTACTTTATTCACATGAGAGTAACAGGGACCTACAATCAAAACAGTACAAACAATACAGTATGTATGTGCAGTATGTATGTATATACTGTATATACAGTGTGCATACAGTATACACATACACACAGTATATGTATGTACAGCAAATGTATTACACACACATGTAGTTATATTATTTATCCACAGATTTGTTTAGTAAATACTTTAACAGATGCTAACGCTACATGCTAAGCTAACCACAGCTAGCAGACGGTGCTAAATCATGAAGAAAAAAACAACAGCTCCAACACAGAGAAAATTATACTCTCACATTGTTCTGAAATTGTTTCACAAAATGATTCATGTAGAATATTTTGTTTACCGGAGAAAACGTGATCTGAACACGACGTCTTCGAGAGCAGATCCGAGCAGACTCAGAGGAGGGGCAGCTTTTTTTTTTATTTTATTTTTATTTTTTATTTTTTATTGAACATTTTAGAACATACAGAACAAAAGGAACACAAATAACAAATGACAATCTCAAAATTACAATGATATATATAAACATGTACAAATATCTACTAACATACCTCCTAATCTAATGTAAACATTCTTAAATTAACATATCGACCATCATAACCGTAAATTTGGGTAATAGACTTGTTTGTTAGATTGCAAATACAGTAATACAGTCCAAGTAAAATAAACAATAACATAATTATTTATCAAACATTCTACATAATTACTTAAAATAATTTGTCAGAGGGCTATATAATCTGAGCGAGGTGATCAAAGAGCTTTTTTGCTTGTGGTTTTTTAGCACAGTTTAAAGAAAGTTTTAACAACTGGAGTTCTTGTTTGAATACAGACCATATTGGTTTAGACTTGCCATATCTGCATTTATGTATATAGAATTTTAATATTATGATGATGTTATTAACAAAGTATTCATCTTTTTTATTCTCAGATACATATCCATATAAAATATTCTGAACGGAGAAGGAGTCTATGTTCATGGACTTGATGGTCAGGAGATCGTGAAGGGATTTCCATAATGTGTTCACAGAATGACAGAAATAAAATAAATGTTCTGTTGTTTCAGGTTCATTACATATATAACAGTTATCACATTCAAATTTAAATCTATTTCTGATAAACTCGTTAGAAGGATAAATATTATTTAGAGTTTTGAAATGTAATTCTTTATATTTAGGTGGAAGAGGGAAACCCAGATATTGTGTCATAATTTTTATTCTTTCCTTCTTATCATAGAAATCATGAAACTTTCTTCTTACCTGACCAGTATATATTGTTTTTATTAAATGTTGTCTTAAGAAATTGTTATTACATTTATTGTGTGTTAAATTTAGTCCATTGAGATTGATGCTCGGTAAACTAACTGTTGGTTTAGTTTCATAATTATTTTTAATTAACTGAACAAATGCAATTGGTATATTTTTTATTATTTTATCATAGTCTTTTTTGGTGCAGATTAGGTTATATTTTTTTGTGAATTCT
>JBBPBX010086516.1:0-14883 GCA_038048925.1 Garcialebias charrua
GGCGCGGAACATGGCCCACTCGGGCTCAATGTCCCCCGCCTCCCTCGGAACGTGTTCAAAGCTCTCCCGGAGGTGGGAGTTAAAGCTCCGTCTTACGGGAGACTCTGCCAGACGTTCCCAGCAGACCCTCACAATACGTTTGGGCCTGCCAGGTCTGACCGGCATCCTCCCCCACCATCGGAGCCAACTCATCACCAGGTAGTGGTCAGTTGACAGCTCCGCCCCTCTCTTCACCCGAGTGTCCAAGACATGCGGCCGCAGATCAGATGAGACGACAACAAAGTCGATCATCGAGCTGCGACCTAGGGTGTCCTGGTGCCAAGAGCACATATGTACACCCTTATGCCTGAACATGGTGTTTGTTATGGACAATCCATGACGAGCACAGAAGTCCAACAACAGAACACCACTCGGGTTCAGATCAGGGGGGCCGTTCCTCCCAACCACACCCCTCCAGGTCTCAGTGTCATTGCCCACGTGAGCGTTGAAGTCCCCCAGCAGAACAAGGGAGTCCCCAGGAGGTGCACCCTCCAATACCCCCTCCAAGGACTCCAAAAAGGGTGGGTAATCTGCGCTGCCGTTTGGCGCATAGGCACAAACAACAGTCAGAGCCCGTCCCCCCACACGTTTGTACATATTCGTTTTTTATTATGTTATGCACACCGTCTTTTTAATGGAACTTTTCTTTTTTTCTGACATCTTCCTCTAGTTTGTGTTAAATATATGTTAATCATGACAGCAAACTGGAGCAAGCACCACTGCAAAAGTCGGTTGCTGTCCTTTAACAGGAAACATCCGGGCTAAACCTTCACTGCTGATGCCCAGACGTCACTGAACTCATTCATGCACCTTGACTGAATAGAGCTTAGTAAAGTACTACCTCAGTACGTCAGTAATTAGATTACACTGCTCTAATACTGACGTGTTGCACAGACTTTGCATGCACATTGTGAATGTGCGTGCTGATATCTCTGTCTGCTTGGCCATACATGAGAACCACAATTCAGACGTCCAGTTTTTCTAAATGTAACAGCACAAATCTCCTCATAGCAGCTCGTGTGTGGTATATTACAGCACAGCGTGCTTTCAGTCACAAGAGGATGACATTTCTGATTACATGAAACTTGCGATTTTTGCTCTCTCGTGGTAAAAAATAACAAAAACAACAAATTACTGGTTGCCAAGGATGGACAGAAATATGCACCATATTTCACTTTAAGACTTTAAGAGGAAGCACCTCCATACACAAACAGCCCAGGAAACCAATTACTGTACTACAAAGGTCACATTACAAAATACAGTATGTTTTCATCATAACAGCTTAAGCTAATTCATTCCATTCTAGCATAGAGGCTTCTCTGATTATGTTTCAGTGCTCATTTGTTTTAAAAGCTAAAAAAAATTATAAACTGCAATTCTTTGGTTGCTCTCAAGACATGGCTCAGAGCTCAGTGAAAGGTTTGTCTTTGTAAAAGCCCTTTTCCAGCAGCATTCCCCTCACAGTTTGTAACAGTGAATGAAAAACCCTTGGCGAGCGTTCAAGCTCTTGACACTGTGTCTGCAGACACAGACACAATCCTTGCAATTAACACGGATGAAGAACAACCAGCCATTTCAGCTGACTTTGTCAGTTGTCTGCTGATTTAACTTTGGGAATTAAACAACAGGAACTATTTTCATTCAACCTTTATTTAGGCAGGTTAATCTCGTTGAGCCTCGAGGACTCATTTACAAGAGAGACCTGTCTACAAACTAAAGAATGATGACAACAGCAACAGTAGAATTTCCTTAAAAGGAGCCAAGATGGTCTAGTGGCAGGGCTTTTGACTACGGATCCGAAGGTCGCGGGTTCGCGCCCCGGCCACTACCCAGCTTGGGGTGTCTATGAGTGCACACCTATTTCTCCAGCTCCCCGGGCGCTTTCGGGCTGCTCACTGCACCACCTGGTAGGTGGTTGGGTTAAATGCAGAGACGAATTTCATCTGTGTATGGGAACATATGCAGATGACAGGAATAGACATTATTATTATTATTATTAAACAATCAAACAATCCTTGTCAGAGGTGGCTTGTCCCAAGTCCCTCTTCCTCTTTTCCTTCTGCTGAAAGGTCTCTACTCGCCCTTTCTTGGCCGACAAATCAGACTGTTGGGATTCCTCATCTTGTTGCCAGAGAAGTGAAAGGAGAGTGAAAATAAATAAATGTGGCAATAAGGTGAAATTATAAGTGAGAACTGTGGCCGTCCTGCAGAACTCACCAGAGTCAGAAGGCTGCTCCTCTGTGGGTAAGAAGCGAGCTTTGCCAGTGTAAGGCTGTGGTGCGTCTGCACCGTTGTCCTCGTACACATTGGACCACTTTATCTCCATGTCCATTCCAGGAGGAGTCCCCTTCTTCCTTTCAGGCTCTGCAGTGTAGCTCTCAGGAGGTGGCACAGCGTTCATTTTCCATGGATTAAGCTCCCTTTCAGGCTAAAAGAAGAAAAAAAAACCACAACAGATGAAAAACGTAAACAACAGATGGATATCTCATGCGCACATTGTAAGATATGAACAGCATCACAAATCCTGATTTGTAGAAACCAATGTTCACAACGTATCCTTCTAAATAATGGGGGGTGGGGGGAGGCTTAAAATTACAGTAAAGATGACTGTTAATTACAGTGAAGTGCTTTTTGCAGGGCAGTATTCTGTATTTAAAACATCTCAAAACAATAAAACCAGTAAAAAAAATTGTACTTATATATGTTCAGTATATATGTTTATGTAAAGGATGCAGATCAAAACGGTTTGTTTATACTTGGTGAACACCCGCATTTCAGTATTACGTTTATTATTTATTTATTTATTCATTCATTCAACCTTTATATATACAGGCTAGTCTCACGATGACTCATTTACAAGAGGGACCTGATCCAGACTGAAAATTTAATGTACATATAACAACAATAAACTACAGTTAAAATAAGCAATAAATCAGGGTGCCGTAAAACAGTTGAAATACTAAAAACAAGAACATATTTGCCTTGATTTTCCCATTGACATTATCAAATGTTTGAACCCCCTTAAAGAAATTAAGGTGGACAGCTTCAGCTCTTGTTGCTACAGTACATGTTTCTACATTTGCCGTCTGTTTTGCTACTTCGATATCTTTGTTTTAATTTGTTAACAAAAAAAAAAAAATCTGTATTCCTCTCTTATGTTTGTCTATTGTTGAAGGAAATTCTACTGTTACTGTTGTCATCATTCTTTAGTTTGTAGCCAGGTCTCTCTTGTAAAGGAGTCCTCGAGGCTCAATGAGATTAACCTGCCTAAATAAAGGTTGAATGAATGAAAGTTGCAAGGTGTTTCAGGAGCAGAGTAGGAAAGGGCCTTTTTATATTGTTATCATTATATCTGGGAAACTACGCGAAGTAAACTCCTTAAAGTGCACAATTTTATAATTTATAGTTTTCTATTAGTAGCTAAGATAGCCTAAAAATCTCACCTCCTCGGGTGGTTTGACCGTCAGATTGTCCCAGTCTATCTCCCGATTTAAAAAAGAGCCCGATTTATTCTCTTCTGTCATTTTTGCTAGTGTTCCTATGTCTACTTAAGAACAAACAGTTACGATTGGAGATGGAAAAATATTGAGAAAACCCATTGAAATAGATGAATTTTAAATATGAGCTCCGTCAATACTCCGTTTTGAACGAGCCTTCGTAAATAGTCGCAAAGTCGTAAAAACTGTTGTGAAATATGTCGTAAAGCTGTAAAAACTGTTGTGATGAGTGTCGTACAACCCTTTGCTTTAAATGTGAACGTGAAACTTGTATTTTAATGTAAAAAAAAGTTTAGACAAATTAATTGTGACTGTGTGGTTCACATATGCACTTTCATTTAAGTATGGTTTTGAATTGATTTTGACTTTTTTTGTTTGTTTGAGCTGACATTTTTATTTTAATCGAACGGAACGTGAAATGACACCAATAACTCGATAATGGAGTTAAAACTTTTAATCATGGACACAAATAATGCACTTTTCATTCACAGTAATTTTTTTCTAGATTCTTGAAAATAACTGTCTGCCCAACGTGGGGCTCGAACCCACGACCCTGAGATTAAGAGTCTCATGCTCTACCGACTGCAATATGGGCTAACAGAACCAGTGCACAATAACAGTCTATGAGTCTGGTTTTGAACAAAGCTGTGCAAATGTATTATCATAAAAGAGTAACTGTGCACAATTTATGTGATTATAAATTATAATTATAAAATTTATGGTTATAAAAAAGTGTATTGTGTATAAAAAATACATCAAGGTCAAGCAGCACAGTAATTGACAAATGTTGTTTTGTACAAAAAATTCCAGACAGCATCCCCTTTTGTGTCCTTTTGGGACCTATGCATCTGTCCACCTTGTCCACTTTACAGCCTTACCATTCATATATCACATAGATGATATGTATCATCTATATGATATATGACCGTACTCCAACCACCTCATGAACAAGGCAAGCAGATGAAAGGTTAGGCCATGCTCATCCTTTGTTTCTGATTACTGTACTATCCCTAACAATGCACAGAAATACTGATTACTGTTCTCATCAAACAATGCACAGAAATACTGATTACTGTTCTCAAACAATGCACAGAAATACTGATTAATGTTCTCAAACAATGCACAGAAATACTGATTACTGTTCTCTAACAATGCACAGAATTACTGATTACTGTTCTGGATTACTCCAAACAACGCACAGAAACGACAGGTTACATCCAATGCCTCCAGCAGTTGCCCCACTTAGTGTCCTGGATGCTGGCGCCGCCCACACAAGCTGCCATACCAACTATGTCATAATGAAGCTGTTTATATGGGTCTGAACCACTACGGTTTTCACTTACGGTTGCAATGTGGAAAAATTCTCGCTTCAAATTCAATACAGCCTGAAAAAAATAAAATAAACAGAAAGCCTGAATCATTTTGCACAGCTTACTTTCTTGTTTTTGTAAATTTTTAGCTGTTTTAGTAGTTGAAGAATGTGATGCATGATGGGAAATCAAACGGCTCATGACATCAGCTGTGTCCCAATCCGACGGCTGCATGGGTCTAAGGCCGCATTTGAAGGCCGCTGACGTCACAGCGATGCGCCAAGGCCTGTCCCAATTCGAAGACTGCTTCAATGCGGCCGACGAATGCGGCCTTCTTTTCCCCGAATTTGAAGGACGGGTCCGGTGGATCCTTCCAGACGGAGGCTATCCCAAAATGCATTGCGTTTACTCTGCGCGTGCGCATTGAGGGAACATTTTGGATGAACGTAATGGCGGACGAAGCGACAGAATAATGTAAGTTATGTTAAAATGTGGGATTAAAAAATTAAAAGCCTAAAGCGGTTATGATTTATGACATAAATGATTAAAGCGGATGTTAGTCATTTGCGTAGATATTTTTTATATCTTTTGTCAGCTCGTACAGTGGGTCCCGTCGTATTATCGCTGCTAAGCTAATTTTATTCTTCTGTTTTTTAGGGAGCAAGGAGCAGACCGAGCTTTTATTAAGCTTCGGAATAATAACAGCCACCTTTTTACGGGGGCTAAACATTCTGCAGCTGTGGCGTGGAGGTACAAGATTCATCTTATGCTTCTGAGTACAGTTTCATTAACCCTATACTGTACTGTACTGTACATAACCTGCAACCTCTTGTGTCGTGCTGTGAAAACTGTTTTTCATTGTGGGTTTAAGACATTATTTTCCATGTTTCCCCTCTTCATTCATTTTATGTTGATGTTATTAGGGTAATTTTGGAGAAGATGTGCCTGCAGGATAAAGTAACTCCTCTGCTTAAAGAAGAAATACAAAGTATGTACATGTGTAATGAATTATATAATTTGTACGTGCTCTGTTGATACAAACCAGATTCTAAAAAAGTTGGGACACTAAACAAATTGTGAATAAAAACTGAATGCAATGATGTGGAGGTGCCAACATCTAATATTTTATTCAGAATAGATCACAGATCTAAAGTTTAAACTGAGAGAATTTATCATTTTAAATGAAAAATATGTTGTTTCAAAATTTCATGGCGTCAACAAATCCCCAAAAAAGTTGCGACAAGTCCTGAACATAGTTCTCTGCATTAATGGTGCCTTTCCAGACATGCAAGCTGCCCATGCCACAAGCGCTCATGCAACCCCATACCATCAGTGAGGCAGGCTTCTGAACGGAGCGTTGATTGGTGTTCCAGCCACTTATTGCTACTTGTCCCAACTTTTTTGGGATTTGATGACAATGTGAAATTTTGAATCAACATATTTTTCCTTTAAAATGTTACATTTACTTAGATTAAACTTTTGATCTGTCATCTATGTTATGTTATGCATAAAATATTGACATTTGCCATCCCCACATCATAAAATTAAGTTTTTATTCACAATTTGTTTAGTGTCCTATCTTTTTTGGAATCTGGTATGTACATGTAAACTTTAAAAAAAATGTTTGTTGCTCTTTTTGCCAACTGTGATATCTTATTTCCTCTGTTCAGGACTGCAAATATCCAGGGTCAGGGGAAGGAGTGAGTGGGAAGCCCACTGCTGCGACATGGCCCTGGTTTGTCCTCATGGATGAGGCGTTAGGACAGAGACCTTGCATTGCACCTCCTGTCCTAATTTCCTCCATCCGTGAGGACAATCCAGGTCCAAGCACAGCAGTGGGTGACCAGCAAGACAGGGCTCAGGAGGAGGAAAGAACAGAACAGAGACAAGGAAGAAAGAAGAAGAAGAACAGAGAGAATGAGTTAATGGACTTAATCAGAGAAGATATGAAGCTGCAGAGGGAGGATATGAAGCTGCAGAGGGAGGATATGAAGCTGCAGAGGGAGGATATGAAGCTGCAGAGGGAGGCAGAAGAGAGAAGGTTGAATGAAAGTAGGGAGATGATGGAAAGATTATTTAGTATTCTAGAAAAAAATGCAAATACCGGTAAATAAATTACCGGTATATTTATGAGTTTGAAAAATGTGTTGGTCTTTGTTTTGTTCTAATTTTGAAAAAATAAATTGATTACAAAAACTAGTTGTCTATAATTCATTTTATTAACAGTAAGTTAATTCAAAACAACAAAAAGTTCTGTGGCTGCCAGCTCTGCAAACCCACAGGACACCACCTGCAGGTCCTCTGGGTTTTTAGGCAGGTAGATGACACCATGATGGACAGCAGAACGAGGCGTCCCAAACACTCCTGACTGAGACCACCTGCAAGATGCTCCATCTGCCAGCCAGAAAACAGTTGTCGCCCCCAACCATGTCATGAATCCAGGTCCAGGAGATGAAGCAACACCTCCAGAGACTCCCTGCATCATCACAAGTCCAGTCTAGGATCGTCTTGGTTAAAGTAACGGTCCAGGACTGGGATATTCAGATTAATCCTACAGTACAAGGGTCTGGTTCAGGACATGTAGAGAACAACAAAACATTTAGTTTAAGATTTATTTTTTACAAGATATTAAAGTAATAATGAGGCTTAATCTACTGATGCTCAATGAAAACGCTATTTTATTAATAAAATAGATGAAAGACCCTGTTTTTAACCTTTTTTTTTTACAACCCCTTTATGTAGTAATGGATTTTATACAATAAAATATTGGAAAATGTTATGCTGTATTCTAAATTTCAAATAAGTTATTTATTTAAAATTTTAAATAAAATATAAATAATATTCTAGTATATTGTTTTATTAAATTATTAGTAAATAAGATAGATTTTTGATTTATTTATTATACACAAGTTAACATTTATTTATTATGCACAAGTTAACAAAGTTAATACTGACAATGAAATTATCCATGAAACTACAGTTTATAGCCAAAAAAAAAAAAGTAAGTTGGATATATCTGTCAGCAGAAGTTATAAAACATGCCACCAGCAGTGATAAAGTTCTGTATTTCCTCTAGAATTAAAAAAAGCAGTAAAAACAACAGCATTTCAAGCTCCTTTCTTCCTTAGGCTGAGCGCTGTCACGGTTGCTAGGCAACATGACGTCCTCCGACGTAGCCGTGAAGGCTAGACCAAAGCCGCGGACTTCCGGTCTACCTGATGTTTGAAGGACCCGGCCTCCGTGTACCGGGTAGGCCGGGTCCTTGGTAGTATGCAGCCGTCGGATTGGGACACAGCTATCTTCTTCCGCTCTCCGGCTTACGGCCAAGTGCGCCGACGCTAGCTAGCTTTCATTCAAAACAACAGCAACAACTACGGTGGCCGAGGGGTGCAAACGCGCTGC
The DNA here is from genome assembly GCA_038048925.1 of Garcialebias charrua. Classification (NCBI taxonomy): domain Eukaryota; kingdom Metazoa; phylum Chordata; class Actinopteri; order Cyprinodontiformes; family Rivulidae; genus Garcialebias; species Garcialebias charrua. The sequence continues at coordinate 8,249 of JBBPBX010086516.1, forward strand.
AAAAGAAAAACTCTCTGCAGACACGAAAAAGCACTCCAGACCAGCAGCTCTGACACTGACACGATGACTGTCTGGGGAAAGAGAAGACTTTTTTTATTTATTTTTTTTTATTTATAAAAGAAACAAGTACAAAAAAAACTTACAATGTCAAACATGGCTCGAGACTTAAGGCATGCATAGCACAAAAGAGAATAAAGGCACATAAACAAAAACAAAAATGTGTCTTGGGCAGCTTACAACAGAAATTCGTTACAGATTGTTTTAGTTTTTAAAGCTTTGGCATTAGTACAGTACTTTAAAGTAGCTAAGTAAGAGGAAATATAATTAGAAAACACTATAAATCTAGGTTTTAGCAAGGAGAATTTACAACTGTGGATGTAAAATTTGGCTAAGAGTAGTATTAAATTTACAACAAAAACTTTCTTACTTGAAATATTTGGACAAAAGAAACCAAACAGTATAATTTTAGCGTCAAATGGTAGGTCAATTTCTAACTTTCTATTTACATACATGAAAATGTCTTTCCAGAACACCTGAGTATGAGAACAGTCCCAGAAGAGATGGATGATGGTCTCCTCAGAGCTGTGGCAGAGTGAACACATTGGGTCTACGTTTGGACGGTACTTGGAGATTATATAGTTTACAGGATAACATTTATGCAGAATCTTTAGGGACACTTCTCGAATCTTATTAGTTATAAAGTATTTTCTAGGTAACAACCATACATCTTTCCAACAGATATCATTAAATAAATTATCCCAGAAGAATATAGAAGCAGGTTTACTAATACATTCTCTAATTATTAATTCTCTAATAAAAGAGAAGACGCGCGCCCGACAAAAGCAGCTTGCAACGTCATCATGGGGCGGAGCTAAAGTTCATGTAATGAGCGGATCAAGTTGACAGCTTGATTTAAATTTGAATGTGATCATTGTTATATATGTAATGAACCTGAAACAACAGAACATTTATTTTATTTCTGTCATTCTGTGAACACATTATGGAAATCCCTTCACGATCTCCTGACCATCAAGTCCATGAGCATAGACTCCTTCTCCATTCAGAATATCTTATATCTGGATATGTATCTGAGAATAAAAAAGATGAATACTTTGTTAATAACATTATCATAATATTAAAATTCTATATACATAAATGCAGATATGGCAAGTCTAAACCATTATGGTCTGTATTCAAACAAGAACTCCAGTTGTTAAAACTTTCTTTAAACTGTGCTAAAAAACCACAAGCAAAAAAGCTCTTTGATCACCTCTCTCAGATTATATAGCCCTCTGACAAATTATTTTAAGTAATTATGTAGAATGTTAGATAAATAGTTATGTTAGTGTTTATTTTACTTGGACTGTATTATTTGCAATCTTTCAAATAAGTCTATTACCCAAATTTACGGTTATGATGGTCGATATGTTAATTTAAGAATGTTTACATTAGATTAGGAGGTATGTTAGTAGATATTTGTACATGTTTATATATATCATTGTAATTTTGAGATTGTCATTTGTTATGTTTTTTTGTTCTGTATGTTCTAAAATGTTCAATAAAAAAAAAAAGTTGACAGCTGCCCGGTATAGCACGCCATTGAGACATATAATCAACTTTTCATTCAACCTTTATTTAGGCAGGTTAATCTCATTCAGCCTCGAGGACTCATTTACAAGAGAGACCTGGCTACAAACAAAGAATGATGACAACATATAAATAATGCTATAAATATAAATAATATATAAATAAAGCTATAAATATAATGCTATCCATATAAAAGTTCATAAATAATGCTCCTGTCCAATTTTAAAACATAAATAGCATTTGTTCACTTTTCAGAAAATTGATTACCGACTCGAATACTCTTAATAATGTATGCTTTGTTTCAGTATCCACAGCTGAGAATGAACTGAACAGTTCCAGGGTTACTTAAGATGTCTAAAAATCTCAAAAATGCATTTTCTTCCAATCCACATTCAGCATTTCAAGTACTTTCTTTTTAAATAAGTAAATCATGCAGCTTACCCTGTTTACAAATGTGATACCCTTACAGCTTATTAGAATAATGCTTCATTTCGTATGAAAACTCTTATGTACATCTGCATGCTTTTACTTTGTGCGAAATTAAGACTTGGTGTAGGGGGGTATTGCAATTTTTTAAACATAATGCGTTCAAATATATGGGCAGATTTGTTTAAAACCTTTATAAGGACAATTTATGAGTAACCCGCGGGGTCGAGATGGTGTAGAGGCAGGGCAAACGACTCAGGACCGGAAGGTCCCGGGTTCGATCCCTGGTCACTGCATACCTCGTTGTGTCCCTGGGCAAGACACTTAACCTTGCATGGCATACCACCTCTACCGGTGTACAAATGTGTGCATGAATGGGTGAATGGCTGGTACTGTGAAGCGCTTTGGGGCCCCTCATAGGGGGCTGGAAAGCGCTATAAAAGTAAGCTCCATTTACCATTTGCAATTTCTCCTAACCATCCGCTCATTCTCAATCAGTTCATCTGGACAGTTTCTTTTTAGCAGAAACGTTTCACCCTCACTCCAGAGGGCTTCCTCAGTCAGAGTAGTCCAAAGCACACTGAAGTTAACCCACCAAGTAAGCAACTTATGTGGACCAACCAGTTTGCTGTAGCCAAGATGGTTTCTGGGGGCGTGTCCCTCGTCGACTCCTCCCAGGCAGGCAGACATGTCCAAAGTGGTTCAAGACAAGAAAGTTAATTCTCAATAGTCCAGGTATCAAATCCGCTCATCATCATCATCATCATCAACTTTATTTGTAAAGCGCTTTAACACAGCCACAGCTGAAACAAAGCGCTGACCACCAAACTAATACACAGTGAACTAAAATTTCACTTTAAAATACAATAAAACGACAAGATAAACAGATAAAATCAATAAACATGAAGTAAAATCAAGTCTCAGTTGGGTTGAAGGCCAATGAGTATAGATGCGTTTTTAAACGTGTTTTAAAAATGGACAGTGAGGGAGCCTGTCGAATGTGTAAAGGCAGAGCATTCCATAACTCGGGGCCACCAACAGAGAAGGCCCTGTCTCCTCGAAGCTTCCTCTTACTCCGTGGAATGACCAGGAGCAGCTGGTCAGCAGACCTGAGTGACCGGGATGGAGTGTAATGGTGTAGAAGCTCTGCCAAATAAGGGGGGGCAAGGTTGTTTAAAACCTTAAAAACAAACAAGAGAATTTTAAAATGAACTCTAAAATACACGGGCAGCCAGTGGAGAGAAGCCAGGACAGGTGTGATGTGCTCTCTTTTACGTGTTCCGGTTAAAAGACGTGCAGCAGCATTTTGCACCAGCTGCAGACGTGCAAGTGAGGACTGGCTGACTCCAAGATAAAGAGAATTACAGTAATCCAGCCGTGATGAAATGAAGGCATGAATTACTGTTTCTAACTGTTGCCGTGAGAGAATAGATTTTACCTTTGCTATTTTTCTCAGGTGATAAAAACCAGATTTTACAGTGGCCCTTATTTGACTCTCGAGCTTAAAATCACTGTCCATCTTAAAACCAAGGTTTGTAATGGTAGATTTTACATAAATTGTCAGGGGGTCTAAATCAACTGGAGGGCTCGAACAAGCTCCACTAGGTCCAAAAACAAGTACCTCAGTCTTTTTTTCATTAAAATGCAGGAAGTTTAGGGCCATCCAAGCTTTAAGATCCTCGAGACACGATAAAAGAGGTTTAATGGACCAGGCATCAACCCGCTTCAAAGGCACATAGATTTGGCAATCATCAGCGTAGCAGTGAAATGATATGCCGTGTTTTCTAAAAATCGATCCTAGAGGAAGCAGATATAAAGAAAAAAGCAATGGCCCTAAAATTGATCCCTGAGGTACGCCACATGACAAAGGAGCAGAAAATGATTCAAACCCAGCAAGTTTTACAGAAAATGTTCTGTCAGCCAAATAGGACCCCAACCACTCCAGAGCAGTCCCACCAATGCCTACTTGGTGCTGTAGGCGTGATAGTAAAATGCTGTGGTCCACTGTGTCGAACGCAGCAGTTAAATCCAGCATTATCCAATTATTATCCATCCAATTATTATCCATTATCCAGCATTAAATCCATCATTCTCAATCAGTTCATCTGGACAGTTTCTTTTTAGCAGAAACGTTTCACCCTCACTCCAGAGGGCTTCCTCAGTCAGAGTAGTCCAAAGCACACTGAAGTTAACCCACCAAGTAAGCAACTTATGTGGACCAACCAGTTTGCTGTAGCCAAGATGGTTTCTGGGGGCGTGTCCCTCGTCGACTCCTCCCAGGCAGGCAGACATGTCCAAAGTGGTTCAAGACAAGAAAGTTAATTCTCAATAGTCCAGGTATCAAATCCGCTCATTCTCAATCAGTTCATCTGGACAGTTTCTTTTTAGCAGAAACGTTTCACCCTCACTCCAGAGGGCTTCCTCAGTCAGAGTAGTCCAAAGCACACTGAAGTTAACCCACCAAGTAAGCAACTTATGTGGACCAACCAGTTTGCTGTAGCCAAGATGGTTTCTGGGGGCGTGTCCCTCGTCGACTCCTCCCAGGCAGGCAGACATGTCCAAAGTGGTTCAAGACAAGAAAGTTAATTCTCAATAGTCCAGGTATCAAATCCGCTCATTCTCAATCAGTTCATCTGGACAGTTTCTTTTTAGCAGAAACGTTTCACCCTCACTCCAGAGGGCTTCCTCAGTCAGAGTAGTCCAAAGCACACTGAAGTTAACCCACCAAGTAAGCAACTTATGTGGACCAACCAGTTTGCTGTAGCCAAGATGGTTTCTGGGGGCGTGTCCCTCGTCGACTCCTCCCAGGCAGGCAGACATGTCCAAAGTGGTTCAAGACAAGAAAGTTAATTCTCAATAGTCCAGGTATCAAATCCGCTCATTCTCAATCAGTTCATCTGGACAGTTTCTTTTTAGCAGAAACGTTTCACCCTCACTCCAGAGGGCTTCCTCAGTCAGAGTAGTCCAAAGCACACTGAAGTTAACCCACCAAGTAAACAACTTAAGTGGACCAACCAGTTTGCTGTAGCCAAGATGGTTTCTGGGGGCTGTCCCTCGTCGACTCCTCCCAGGCAGGCAGACATGTCCAAAGTGGTTCAAGACAAGAAAGTTCATTCTCAATAGTCCAGGTATCAAATCCGCTCATTCTCAATCAGTTCATCTGGACAGTTTCTTTTTAGTAGAAACGTTTCACCCTCACTCCAGAGGGCTTCGTCAGTCAGAGTAGTCCCAAGCACACTGAAGTTACCCCACCAAGTAAACAACTTAAGTGGACCAACCAGTTTGCTGTAGCCAAGATGGTTTCTGGGGGCGTGTCCCTCGTCGACTCCTCCCAGGCAGGCAGACATGTCCAAAGTGGTTCAAGACAAGAAAGTTAATTCTCAATAGTCCAGGTATCAAATCCGCTCATTCTCAATCAGTTCATCTGGACAGTTTCTTTTTAGCAGAAACGTTTCACCCTCACTCCAGAGGGCTTCCTCAGTCAGAGTAGTCCAAAGCACACTGAAGTTAACCCACCAAGTAAGCAACTTATGTGGACCAACCAGTTTGCTGTAGCCAAGATGGTTTCTGGGGGCGTGTCCCTCGTCGACTCCTCCCAGGCAGGCAGACATGTCCAAAGTGGTTCAAGACAAGAAAGTTAATTCTCAATAGTCCAGGTATCAAATCCGCTCATTCTCAATCAGTTCATCTGGACAGTTTCTTTTTAGCAGAAACGTTTCACCCTCACTCCAGAGGGCTTCCTCAGTCAGAGTAGTCCAAAGCACACTGAAGTTAACCCACCAAGTAAGCAACTTATGTGGACCAACCAGTTTGCTGTAGCCAAGATGGTTTCTGGGGGCGTGTCCCTCGTCGACTCCTCCCAGGCAGGCAGACATGTCCAAAGTGGTTCAAGACAAGAAAGTTAATTCTCAATAGTCCAGGTATCAAATCCGCTCATTCTCAATCAGTTCATCTGGACAGTTTCTTTTTAGCAGAAACGTTTCACCCTCACTCCAGAGGGCTTCCTCAGTCAGAGTAGTCCAAAGCACACTGAAGTTAACCCACCAAGTAAGCAACTTATGTGGACCAACCAGTTTGCTGTAGCCAAGATGGTTTCTGGGGGCGTGTCCCTCGTCGACTCCTCCCAGGCAGGCAGACATGTCCAAAGTGGTTCAAGACAAGAAAGTTAATTCTCAATAGTCCAGGTATCAAATCCGCTCATTCTCAATCAGTTCATCTGGACAGTTTCTTTTTAGCAGAAACGTTTCACCCTCACTCCTCCCAGGCAGGCAGACATGTCCAAAGTGGTTCAAGACAAGAAAGTTAATTCTCAATAGTCCAGGTATCAAATCCGCTCATTCTCAATCAGTTCATCTGGACAGTTTCTTTTTAGCAGAAACGTTTCACCCTCACTCCAGAGGGCTTCCTCAGTCAGAGTAGTCCAAAGCACACTGAAGTTAACCCACCAAGTAAGCAACTTATGTGGACCAACCAGTTTGCTGTAGCCAAGATGGTTTCTGGGGGCGTGTCCCTCGTCGACTCCTCCCAGGCAGGCAGACATGTCCAAAGTGGTTCAAGACAAGAAAGTTAATTCTCAATAGTCCAGGTATCAAATCCGCTCATTCTCAATCAGTTCATCTGGA
>JBBPBX010086517.1:4187-14883 GCA_038048925.1 Garcialebias charrua
ATATATATATATACATACAGTATAGTGACGTGAGCCAGTTTACAGTATGTCTTGTATTCCTAAAGAATATTGGATACATATTTTTATCAAGCATGCTATTTGTGATGCTATTTGTGCTACAACATAAAAATGTCTTCCAGATTATCCGTCTTAAATAACTTTTATTTTCCAACTCTATGCGGCTCTTTGATTGTTTCGATTGGTCAAATCTCTTGATGTGACCCTCTGGAAAATACTGTTGTCTACCCCCGGGTTAGGACAATGTATAAAAAAATGAAAGAGTGTGGACTTTAGATGTTTGGACAAGCTGACGATCTGGAGAAGCTGCACATATTTACTGACCTGACCCACTTAAGTGAAGACCAGAACAGACATCTGGACCCTGCTTGCTGTTCTGTTGCCCTGAAGGCTGCAGGGTTGGAAGAATTTGGAGTTATTTAATTTCTCTTTAATTTCTGTCCAGTTTTAGTAAAAAGTTATTTAAAACAAACTAAGTACTGTACACAACAGAGTATTTACCATCAGGGTGGATGCTCAGTGCTTTATTTATGGTTATTTAAGTCTGCGTTATTTAACGGTTTGATGATCCTTGTCACATATTTATTTAGTTTTTTGTGTATTTATTGTCTAAATCAATAAAAAACAAACAAAAAGCTTTTGTCGCTGTGTTCTTTCAAATAGAAACTGATTTCACTGAATGTTCATGAAGAATAAGACAAAGCAACAGCACCACTGTTCATCCAGTCATCATTTTAAAGTTTGTATGAAAACATGGTGACTATAAGAACATTGATCCTGTGTTTGTTTTCATCAACTTCCCCTGTGAGCATTGAATCTCATTCTGTAATAAAACCAGAATCTGAACAAGTCCAGCTGGACTGCATCAACCAGGTTTGAGTCTTCTTATTCTCAGGAGCTGATGTTTTCCAGTCTGTGATGTCATGTCAGGATTCTCAGACTCCTCCTGGTTACGTTTGTAATTTCTCATTGGTCAGATATTCCACCTGCATGCTGGTGTGACCAGGACCATTTCCACCATCTGCCTCAGAGCCACTGGCCAGGCACACATGTGTCTCTTTTTCTTGACGTAACTTCTTGAGATCCAAAGTTGGAGATCCAAATGAGGTGGAGGTCTGGATCAGCATGTTTTGTTCTTTGTTCTGCCTCAGCCAACAAGTGACCCACAACATCTGCTTTCAGAATCACATCCTTACTTTGATCAGGTCTAGTCTGAGGTCTGGATGGGCTTTTATTTTGTTAAATCATTTGGGTCATTGGGGTTGGGTTAACCCCCAAAGGAAGCGGGCCTTCCTGTTTTACTTCTTGATGATGTTTTAAATCTTTACACTCACATTTTTAAACCAAGTCATCTTTTAAACCTCTGTTATTTGAATTTCAGACAAACCATCTGCAGAATTTTATTTTGTGCACTCAGGACTGGATTTTTCTGAGTACTTCAGACTGGACTGGATTTTTATGAGTACTTCAGACTGGACTGGATTTTTATGAGTACTTCAGACTGGACTGGATTTTTCGGAGTACTTCAGACTGGACTGGATTTTTATGTGTACTTCAGACTGGACTGGATTTTTATGAGTACTTCAGACTGGACTGGATTTTTATGAGTACTTCAGACTGGACTGGATTTTTCGGAGTACTTCAGACTGGACTGGATTTTTATGGGTACTTCAGACTGGACTGGATTTTTCTGAGTACTTCAGACTGGACTGGATTTTTATGAGTACTTGAGACTGGACCCGATTTTTATGAGTACTTCAGACTGGACTGGATTTTTACGAGTACTTCAGACTGGACTAGATTTTTCGGAGCACTTCAGACTGGACTGGATTTTTATGAGTACCGGTACTTCAGACTGGACTGGATTTTTATGAGTACTTCAGACTGGACTGGATTTTTATGAGTACTTCAGACTGGACTGGATTTTTCGGAGTACTTCAGACTGGACTGGATTTTTATGGGTACTTCAGACTGGACTGGATTTTTCTGAGTACTTCAGACTGGACTGGATTTTTATGAGTACTTGAGACTGGACCCGATTTTTACGAGTACTTCAGACTGGACTGGATTTTTACGAGTACTTCAGACTGGACTGGATTTTTCGGAGTACTTCAGACTGGACTGGATTTTTATGAGTACCGGTACTTCAGACTGGACTGGATTTTTATGAGTACTTCAGACTGGACTGGATTTTTCGGAGTACTTCAGACTGGACTGGATTTTTACGAGTACCGGTACTTCAGACTGGACTGGATTTCTATAAGTACTTTAGACTGGACTGGATTTTTATGAGTACTTCAGACTGGACTGGATTTCTATAAGTACTTTAGACTGGACTGGATTTTTACGAGTACTTCAGACTGGACTGGATTTCTATAAGTACTTTAGACTGGACTGGATTTTTATGTGTACTTCAGACTGGACTGAATTTCTATAAGTACTTTAGACTGGACTGGATTTTTATGAGTACTTCAGACTGGACTGGATTTTTCTGAGTACTTCAGACTGGACTGGATTTTTCTGAGTACTTCAGACTGGACTGGATTTGGGTTTGTGGTAATCTGTGTTTTTGTTGGCTCTTTCACAATAAAGTTCAGTCCGTCTTTGTGCTGGCCATTCATGAATCTTGGATGGAGCTGACCACATCCTGCAAAGACGTGAGCTTACAGAAAGGAAGAGAGCATCACAGAACAAATGAGGGATGGAGCAGAACTCTGCTGGGTTGACGTAGAGTGTGACGTATTAAATGTGTGACCAACGTCTCCCACATTTACAAACATGAACCTTTTGTGGTTAACAATGTTTTTTGATTAAATACTAAGTTGAAGCAGTACAGTGGCACAGTTGGTAGAGCTGTTGCCTCTCAGCGAGAAGGTTGCTGGGTCAAATCCCAACCCAGGATCTTTTTGGGTGGAGTAAGTAAATTCTATCCATGCATGCGTGGGTTTTCTCATGTACTCGTTTCTTCCCACAGACCAAAAACATGCATGTTAGACTGATTGGTAACTCCAAATTGTCTCTAGGTGATAGTGAGAGTGAATGGTTGTTTGTCTCGTTTGTCTCTATGTGTCCCTGTGATGGACTGGAGACCTGTCCAGAGTGTCTCCTCTCTCTCACACAGTGATGGCTGGACGTGGGCACCAGTGACCCTCGCGATTCAAAATGGAAGAGGCGGGTAAAGATAATGGATGGATGGAATAGTAAGTTGAAGTCATCGAGCCTCCATTGGCATTAAATCTGTTTGTTGTTTATTCTGCGACCGGGTGGTGCACAGACCAGATGTTGTCCCTTCATCACATTATTGATTCACAAAGTCAGCTAACTTTTTAGCATGTCGATCATTTCACCTGTTACTGTCTCACTTCATGGTGCATATTGTAGGTTGGTTTCATTCCCCATCACCACCTCGATCCAATCTGAAATCTGAGTGGTGTTTGAAGTGTTTAAAGAAGGAGCCTACATGTCACTTTCAGAAAATCATTCCATATCAAAGTGTTTTTGTTTGACGTGGGTTTATTTATTGTGCATTGGTTTCAGACTATCTGGACCTTGAGGACCTGACTTCTTGGGTCTGGATGGGCCAGGACCTTTCAGAGAACCCGACTTCTTGTGGTTTGCTCGGTCATGGTGGCACTAACCTCAGTAGGAACAACTGATGTGTTTTGGCTCATTGATTGATCTCAGAGTACTTTAGTCTTTCTACAGACTCCAGAGTTTGACACATGTCAAAAGGGGGACAAAATCAAATAAAAACTCGCTTCAAGCAAAGGTTAATTTCAGTGAATACATAAAGTCCAGTCCGATACCGGACATCTTTTTTGATTGCAAGTTCCTCAACAAGAGTTTAACTGAGTCTCATGTGGCGTTCGCTGTTGCTCTTTCCACATCAGAGTCAAAGATTACTGACATGAAGTTTGCACTAAATAAAGGATGCTCAGTTACTAAAACACAATAAGAGACAATAAAAATATTCTGCATTTAATATCTCATTGTGGGGCCACAGAGGATGTTTACAAGGACCAGGTTTGGCCCTTGACTTTGACACGTGCCGTAAACTAAAGGTTTCTACGAAGGAGCAGTCCGTCCCATGGTGCCGCTGTCGGTCCATCAGGTTGATGCAGCTCAGGTTTGCAGGTAGAACGAGGCTGTCTGCTTTGAACTGGGTTGGGTTCTGGTCCGGTTCCTGCTGGACCTGCTCCACGTTTGGGATTTCTCAATGACACACAGTCCCACAGAGGGCACAAAGCAGAGTAAAACCCCTGCGTGCATTTTGCGATGTCTGAATCTGCAGCTTGTGTCTTGTTGTTTGTTTAAAATAGTTCTGGTTCTACAAAGATCAAGAGATCCAGTCCACCCCAAGTCCTCCTCCTCCTTCTCTTCTTCTTCTTCTTCGCTCTGTTGTTTCAGCGTGACGTTCTGTCAGACTCCCAGTCAGAGCAGCGCTGTCTTCCTGACGTGTCGATCAGGTCAAAAAAGGCTTTGGAGAGAGTTCAGCTTGTGTAGTGGTCAGACCATCAGGACACCTGGAGGCAGAGCAGGTCAGGGAGGTGAGGCCGTGCACACAAACAAACAACAAACACAAACAACAAACAACAACGCTAAAGGAGACGCTGTGTTTCCGTGACATGTGGTTGGTTTTAGTCATTTTCATTTATCTTGTCAGTTTCGGAGTCTTCAGCAAACTTTGTGGGTCGTTCTGTTTTTAACAAAAGGATATAAACTAATTTGACCTCGTCTGTATTGTAGGATGTAAATTCACTTTATTACACGACTCGTCTAAAAACAGAGAGTTGTCTCTGACAGCAGCCTGCTTTGTTTAAAACACACTTCATACGTTTTCAACCTGAAGTTTGGGATTTTAAAATATTATTTGATGGACCATTTTTATCAAAAACATTTAATAAATGGACAAAGAATCAAATATTTATCCATCTTCTTTCTGCTTTTCCCTCTTCAGGGTTTCCACAGTGAGTCATCCTCCTCCTGTCAGGATGGTGACACCTCCATCTCTGTCCTCACTCCAACTACCTCCATGTCCTCTTCCAACTGCATCCATATATCTCCTCTTTGTCTTTTTCCTGGCAGCTGCATTTCTAACATCCTTCTACCAATATACCCACTGTCCCTCCTCTGGACATGACCAAACCACTGTCCCTCCTCTGGACATGTCCAAACCACTGTCCCTCCTCTGGACATGTCCAAACCATCTCAGTCTGGTCTCCCTAACTTTATCTCCCAGTTGTTCAACATGTGCTGTACCTCTGATGATCTCATTCCTGATCTTATCCATCCTTGTCACTCCTAAGGAGAACCTCAGCATCTTCATTTCTGACACTTCCAGTTCTTTCTCCTGTCTTTTTGTCCATGTCTCTGTCTCCAGACCATACAACATAGCTGGTCTCACCACTGTCTTGTAAACTTTTCCTTTGACCTTTGCTGACACCTTTTTGTCACAAATCACTCCTGAAACTTTTCTCCATCCACTCCATCCTGCCTGGACTCTCTTCTTCACCTCTTTAACACACTCTCCATTTTCCCGGACATCCATCCATCTTTTACCGCTCACTCGTGGTCGGGTCGGAGAGGCAACAGGTCCAGGAGAGAAACCCAGACATGCCTCTCCCCAGCAACACCTCAGCTCATTCTGGGGGGACCCAGAGACACCCCCAGGCCTGAGAACATACACCATCACTCCAGTGATTTCTGCAGGGCCTCCTACCAGTGGGACATGTCCAGAAAACCTCTAAAGGGAGGTGTCCATGAAGCGTCCTAATCAGACGTCAGAACCATCTCAACCATTCAATGCAGAGGAGCAGTGGCTCTACTCCAAGCTCTCTCTCTGGATGATGGAGCTTCTCACCCTATCTCCCATCCCCCCTACAAAGGAAGTCCATTTGTATCTGGATCTCAGTCTTTCGGTCATGATCCAAACCTCATGACCACAGGTGAGGGTCGTAATGTAGACAGACCAGTAAATCAAGAGCTTTGCCTGTCAACTCAACTCTTTCTTCATCATGACTGACCGATACAATGCCCTCAGTACTGAGGATGAGGCCCCAATCTGTCGATCCATGTCCCGCTCCATCTACCATCACTTGTGAACAAGACACTTGAACTCCTTAGTTGTCCTGGAAAATGGAAACTAAAGGTCCCGGCATAGCTCTGCGTAAGGCAGTACGCCGCTGTACGCCGTACGTACGCAGAGGCACAAGCGTTGCCCCGCAGGGCACGAACGCGCGAAGCTCAAATTTTACGACTGCGTACGCGAGGCACGTTGTCTCACAATAAACTGCCCGGCGCCGGACTGTTTTGTATGTGACACAAATGTATTAAATTCCTCTTCTTCATCCCTGATCTGGCCTTTTCTTTTGTTTTTTTGCCAAAAGTCAAGTGATCGCTTCCTCCTCCGTTGACTCCATGACTGAAATGAATGAATTTGTCACGAGCGAATTAAACTCGGGTCCTACGTGGCTGCGCGAGGTTCTACAGATTTCCTGGTGGGCTGTGGGCTGCAGGACCAGCGCTCCCTGTTTTTATTTTTTAGAACTTTTTATTAACATATAAAGTTTAGAACACCGCAGCGGCTGCAACCTGAGCCAGCTCGTGCCTTTTTTTTCCCCCCACCCAACCTGTCAATCAATTCAGTAGGCGTGTCAGCAAATGACCAATCAGCAACCTCAGTTTGTCTCGTAGGTAAACGCTCTGCGCGCAGCTGCTCAAATTACGTCAAGAATGTGGAGCGAAAACGCGAGCATTTAACGCGAGAACGAACGCAGAGCTGTGCTTGTGAGCGTGTGCGCCACACGCGCGTAGAGCGGCGTACAGGCCGTACGCAGAGCTCTGCCTGGGCCTTTAGTGAAGTCCTTCACCTTTGTGATCTTTCTTCAAAAAATGACTTTGTGGCTCAATGGTTTATTCAAGAAAACTATAGCTTGTAGTTATACCTGAAGAAAGTCTGACCTTTATGAACAACTGCCCCAGAATGTGACAGCACTTAATAAAAACATTGTGTTTGAGTTGTGTTCATTCTGAAGTTCAATCACAAACTGATTAGTCTGAGTTGTTGTGAGAACACGCTCCCACCATTGAAGGAGCAGGGAGTAACAGCGCCTCCTGCTGCTTCCTTCAGAGGTTTGAAGATTTTCAAAAAGGAACCTGATGTGAGTTAAAGTAGGTCCAAACATCCCATAATGCTGTTTGGTTCTGAGACGTGAACCTCCTGCCACCTCACGGGCTGCTCCTCTGATACAAACTCCCATGAATCAATAAATCACCTCTGCAGTCACACAGGCTGAAGACTTCTTGTTTTGTTGTTTGTTAAAACTTTGCCTCATTACATTCACCCAGAATCCTTCCTCCTCCAGCTCCTCATCCTCACCTCCACAATGTGCTCGTCCTGAAACCAAGAGAAACCTGTGTTAGTGACCTGGTCCTGGACCTGACAGAGTTCAGGGTCAGGTTTGGGAATCAAACTCACCTCTTCTTCTTGTGAGGCGTTCAGGAGCATGTGTTGCTGCTCGTGGTGGGCGTGTGCACGATGCTCCTGGTGTTCTTTGGTCAGAGCTTTCTGAGCGACTTCTCGCTCGTGCTCCCTCCTCTCTGCCAGGTGCTTCAGCAGTTCTGCCTCCAGACACTAGAGGGAGCAAACAGAACCCACATCATGTTTAGTGCTGAACCAGTGGAGTGGTGAACTGGTGCGCTTACTTTGACAGCCAAACATAGAAACAAGGTTTGTAGCATAAAACCAACATTTATTTACCACTGTTACATTTGGGATTGGGATTCCCCCAGAGGAGCTGCTCCAAGTGGCTGGGGAGAGGGAAGTCTGGGCCTCCCTACTTAGGCTGCTACCCCCGCGACCCGACCCCGGATAAGCGGAAGAAAATGGATGGATGGATGGATGGATGGACTGTTACATTTGACAGCATTCTTCATAAATCATTAAATAATCAGGAAAAATTTACTGATATAAAAATCTGTAAATTAAATTTTACTCCTTGGGCAGAAGAACTGTTTTATATTTACTGAAGTGATTTGGGTACCACTTTACAATAAGGCGCCCCTTATACAGGTACTCCCCGGATTACAAGCGCATCGACATACGAGGTTCCGGACTTACGAGCTCACTAACAAACAGTAAAGTTGTAAAAAACATACAGAAAATACAGAACTGGTATGTGTTTTTAGATGAAAGTGTGTTAGCTAACAGTTTGTAAACAAGTTTCTGAGCATGTTTATGAACTAGTATGTACGATTGTGTTGAAAAACAAGTGTTTGTAGTAGTGCTAGCATAAATTTTCCGACTTATGAGCGAAAATCCGGACTTACGCGCGACACGTGTTTCGGGTTCCGACATACGAGATTTCGTGTTACGAGCACCTCTTACGAACGGAACTCGCTCGTAAGTCGGGGATCACCTGTATATGGTTAATTTAGATATGTTATTAATTCTACTTTATAAATCATTAATAACTGCTTACTATGCATTAATTAAGAGTGACAAAGAGACAAAACTGACCAGTTTCTCACCAGATCTGTTCACCTATATATTATATATAGAGTTGTTATATTAAACATTTCAGTAACTACCTTGTAAGCATAATAAGCATTTGTAATTCTAATATTTTATGATATTAGTTGTATATACTTATAATGCAGCTATAAAGTACAATATTATATGCTAAACAAATAAGTTTACAAATGTAGGTAAACATAGATGTTCAACAACCCGTTAAAATGCAGGAAATCACATCGACTTTATTCAACATTTTCTGGGGGAGGACCCCCAGACCCACCCCGCCCCCATCGGCCTGCTTCTATTTGCAGTTTGGCATTGAGCAATTTAAAAATTAAGCCCGGGGAGGTGTGTGTGTGTGTGTGTGTCTCATTTTCCTGAAAAGTATTGAGGAGGCATATTTTTATGAAGCATGCTAACTGACTGTGCCATCACATAAAAAGGCTTTTCAAAGGCTTCCAGATTATCTGTCTTCAAGACAATTTATTTTCCAAATCTCTATTTGATCCTTTAATTTCTTAAATATATTGATTGTCTGGAAAACGTGTTGCTCACCCCGGCCCTACAAGTCACAGCTGACCTGGTGGTTCTTACCTTCCTCCTCTCCTGAGCAGCGTCTAGTTTCTTCTGGATTTCCTCCAGTGATGGTTTCTGGCGAGGCGGTGTGGTTGCCCTCGACTCGGGGCCCCCGTCAAAGGTAGGGGGCTTCAGGATGACCTCGAAGGCCTGGCCACTCGCTCTTTTGCTCAACTCAATGACCTCCATGTCTCGAATGTTACACAGGTTCAGGTCCACGATGCCTGCAAGATAAGCATTAGCTTCAGTAAGTCAGAGCTGCTTCTCAAAGAGCCTCTAACAAAAAAACCTGGCTCCACCATCGCACGTGATGGCGGATGAAGAACCAACACTGTGGAGCCATGGACAAACAAAAAAATAAAATCTGCATCCATTCTTCTCAACAGTATAACTCCTACCCACTTAAAGACCGTGTAAAGTGAAATTAAATTTGTGTTTTTATTTTGTCACACGGCATAAATATGTGTTATTAATCACCCATATAAATCTGACTGATTAAAAACATTGATTTCCTTATAAAATTAAGTCTCAAAAATCATGAAAAAACATGATTTTGCCTTGCTCTAGAACGCTGGGGGCGTGTCGCACGTGGGCGTGGTTTCAGCGCAGTACTGCGCCATGTCCAGCCCCCTTCAGAGCTGAGCTGTGTGGGGAGGCATACGGGGGAAGCAGAGATCCACCTGCTCTGTTTTTATCTGAGTTCTGGCTTCCAGCAGCTCCTTTTTCCAAGAGTTACGCTGTTTTTAGTGCACTAACAACTCTGGTTATGTTTTTAAAGTTGAGGACACATAACTCCGCTGTTATAATCAGCGCTATTTTAGAAGATGAGCGGACTCGCGGTCCGAACCGGTCACATCGCATGCGGGGTCTGATCGCCACACACACACACACACACACACACACACACACACACACGCGCGCGCGCGACCCGGTCACATCGCATGCGGGGTCTGATCGCCTCCACTCACACACACACACACGCGCGCGCGCGACCCGGTCACATCGCATGCGGGGTCTGATCGCCTCTCACTCACACACACACGCGCGCGCGCGACCCGGTCACATCGCATGCGGGGTCTGATCGCCTCTCACTCACACACACACACACACGCGCGCGCGCGACCCGGTCACATGCATGCGGGGTCTGATCGCCACACACACGCGCGCGCGGGGGGGGGGGGGCGGAGGTGCGCGGAGGTGCAGGTGGCATGTGGTCGCTCCAGCAGCACGCCAGTACTGGAGGGAGACGGTCGGTAGCGAGTGAACGGCTCCACCGAAGAACGCATTTATAACGGCTGGAGCTGCAGGGGGTGGGGCTTGTGACCGCGTGACGAAACGCGGTCACATTTAAACCACGCCTAAAAAATCCTGAAAGAGAAATGTGTTTATACACACGCTGATGTTGAGATTGATTGAGAATCAGCGGATTTGATACCTGGACTATTGAGAATGAACTTTCTTGTTTATACACAGTTTGATCTATAACTCCAAAATTAATTGAGCTACAATTTTGAGACTTTTTACTCATTTACAAGATTACAATTATGACATTTATAATGTTTATTGAAGAAAATGTTGAAATTCACT
>JBBPBX010086518.1:2661-14883 GCA_038048925.1 Garcialebias charrua
TTATGCATGCTCTCAACCACACACAAATAGATGCAGGGATGCATATGCAGGTATCGTATGCAGATATGTAGATGTGTATGTGAAAGTATATGCATGCGTTTGTATGTATGTATGTATGGGTAGGTATGGGTATATATATTTATAGAAATTTACTGAAAAGCCACAAATGTTCTAAGTTCTTTATACATATGTATTTTGTTGTTGTGTTTTGTCATGTTCTTTGCAGGTGTACATACAGTGGTAGGATGTTTTGCCTTGTGCTCTCTTTGTGTATATTTTTTATATTTTGTAGTCTTACTTTTGGCCTTTCCTTTCTTTCTATCCTATTGTTTAAAAAACTCCACTAGATAATTACTAGAATAAATATTTCAAATTAAAGGTGTGGATAGGATGGCTGTAATGGAGAAGGGAGGCCTTCACAAAAAAAAGAGGGCAAAGGCCACATATGCACAGAGGATCCAGGGTCAATTTACCTCAAAAGACTCATGGAGCATGTGGAGGGGCATTAAGTGTATAGCAGATTATAAAGGCAGGAGTGAACAATGCCCTAGAGACCAATCACTGCCTGAACAATGCCCTAGAGACAAATCACTGCCTGAACAATGCCCTAGAGACCCATCATTGCCTGATGCCCTCAACAAGTTATATGCATGCTTTGAAGACCTGAACAGACCACCCAGCACCAGACTCACTTCACCACTAGAAGAATAAATTCGCAGCATGATCTCAGCAGAAATGAGGAGTACTTTCAGGAGGATTAACCCTCACAAAGCAAACGACCCAGAACACATCCCCGGGAAGGTGCTGAAAGACTGTGCCGATCAGCTCTGCGAGGTGCTGGATGACATATTTAACTCCTCACTTACCTTGGCAACAGTTCCCACCTGCCTGAAGACCGCCACCATCATCCCTGTCCCAAAAAGCTCTACTGGTTTGTATGACTATGGGCCATTCGCCTCACCCGATAGTCGCTAAATGCTTTGAAAAATTGGTCATGACCCACATCAAAACAACCATCAACATCAACAAGGTCCCTTGCATACCGCAATAATACCAGGATAATCACTGTGAACAATCACATCATGTTGCTGCTGATCTGTTTCATGTTGCTTTGTTCATTCATACTCATCTGCTCACACAGACTCATGTTCCTGCTGCTGTTCAGCATATTGTTTTTATGCTATTAGCTATTAGCATTTTTTTAGTTAGTTTTTTCTTAGTTCATATCTTAGATCGTATAACTGTTTTTCATTATACAATTTATTGTTGGATGTAACAGGGACCCTGTGTTCACAATTTCGTTCCACCACATGTACAACATGTGGTGTGAATGACACATAAAGAAACTTTGACTCTGATCTCTCGATTGGCCTCAGAATGCCTTGGAGTCCTTCCAGAAGAGCTGGAAGAGGTGGCTGTGGAAAGAGATGTCAGGGCCTCCCTGTTCAAGCTGCTGCACCCACGATCCGTCTTCGGAACAAGGGGAAGATTATGGATGGATGGATGGCTGATGGATGGATGGACTATAAATAGATTTATGCGGCACAGTGTTTTTTTTTCCTCTCTTGTCCTGTTCAGCATTGTGGCACTCATAATTATTGTCTGAGTGTCGAGGTGATACCCAACAGATTTACTTTCACAAGCAGAGCATTATGGCTGGCCTTGGCCTAAAAAAGAGAGTCTAGGTAGGATGGCGTGGATAGAGAAAAGTTTCAGGAGTGATCTGTGACAAAAATGTGTCAGCAAAGGTCAAAGAAAAAGTTTACAAGACAGTGGTGAGACCAGCTATGTTGTATGGTCTGAAGACATTGTCACTGACAAAAAGACAGGAGAAAGAACTGGAAGTGGCAGAAATGAAGATGCTGAGGTTCTCCTTAGGAGTGACAAGGATGGATAAGATTAGGAATGAGATCATCAGAGGTACAGCACAGGTTAACAACTGGGAGATAAAGTTAGGGAGGCCAGACTGAGATGGTTTGGACATGTCCAGAGGAGGGACAGTGGGTATATTGGTAGAAGGATGTTAGAAATGCAGCTGCCAGGAAAAAGGCAAAGAGGAAGGCCAAAGAGGAGATATATGGATGCAGTTAGAGAGGACATGAAGGTAGTTGGAGTGAGGACAGAGGATGTAGAGGACAGAGTGAGGTGGACGAGGATGACTTGCTTTGGCGACCCCTGAAGAGGGAGCCCTGAGGTCATACCACCCCCGAACAGAGGCCCGGCAGAGTCAGGGAACCCAGGCCCTGGCAGGCAGCCACCAGGGCGGGCTGGCACACACCCGAGCACCCAGCCCAGATGCTGAGACCCACCCGCACACCGGCGGAAGGGGGGCCCACCACCAGAGCGGGGAGGGCACAACATTAAATGAGGGGCCCAAATTGATCCAAGAAAGCGGACCATCAAAAACCCAACCTGAGACAAAAATAGGCACACACAGACAGCCTGACAGAGCCTCTGTCGTGCTGACCATGCGCCCCACCCACCCGACAGTGACCGCAAGCCGACCCCAGGCCAGGGGCCAGAGCAGCAGAGACCAGCCTAGGAAAGCTGGCCCACCACACCAAGAGCCCAGCACCACAGGTCCGGAGAAGCCCCGGCACACCACCTATGCACCCCACCCACACAAACAGCACCCCCACCGCAAATGTAACACAGGCCGACCAGCCTGCGCTCCGTCAAAACAAAGTCACGCTCCCGACTGCCGCCCTACACCACCAATGACAACACGCACACCACCACAGCTGACCCCCAACCCCCGCCAAAAGCCGGCAGCCACCCTGGTCACAGGGCCAGCCATCACAACCAGAGACCTTGATCAAAAAATCTGAACAACCCAGAGAGAACCGGAGCACCGGACCCACCTCCATTGGCCCAAAGCCCACCCACAGCCCAGACCCCAACCAGGCGGCCTACCCCCACTCCCTGCCCCCGCCCTCAAATGTCAAACGGAGAACTAGGGTGTAAGGAAAGTGTTTCTATAATTCACAGTAATTTATTTATTTTGCCAGTGTAGCTTTCCCTACACCTATGCTAATTCAGGTTTGGTGTTGCAGCTTTTCTAGAGTTTATATAATTTCAGGTGGTGCAGTTTTCCCTGAATCTACTGTGTTTTCAGCTGACAGCTCATGGAGAGGCACATGATTGAACAGATAGTGAATTATGAAACCTAGTATGTTGCAAATAAAAAAATCCATTTAAATACAACAAATTTCATGCTCAGTCTTCCAGGTGCCAAATCCAATAATTCTCAGTCGGGTCATCTGGAAAGTTTCTTTTTTATAGAAACGTTTCACGTCATCCGGAGGGCATCGTCAGTCATCGAGTTCAAGTAAACTGTTTCCCCACCAAGCAGTAAACACCTTAACAGTTAAGGCTTAACTGGACCAACCAGTTTGCTGAAGCTAAGATGGTTTCTGGGGGCCGTCCTGTCCCTTATAGACTCCTCCCAGGCAGGCAGCCACAGCCAAAGTGGTTCAAGGCAACAAAGTTCATGCTCGATCATCCAGGTACCAAATCTAATCATTCTCAGTCGGATCATCTGGACAGTTTATTTTTCATAGAAATGTTTTGCCCTCTATCTGGAGGTCTTCATCAGTCAGAGGAGTTCCAGTAAACTGTTTCCCCGCCAAGCAGTAAGCACCTTAAGTGGACCAACCAGTTTGCTGGAGCTAAGATGGTTTCTGGGGACCGTCCTGTCCCTTGTCGACTCCAGTCAGGCAGCCATAGTCAAAGTGGTTCAATGCAACAAAGTTCATGCTCAATCATTCAGGTACCAAATCCAGTAATTCTTAGTTGGGTCATCTGGACAGTTTCTTCTTTATAGAAACATTTCACCCTCTATCTGGAGGGCTTCATCAGTCAGAGGAGTTCCAGTAAACTGTTTCCCCACCAAGCACTAAACACCTTAAGTGGACTAACAAGTTTGCTGGAGCTAAGATGGTTTCTGGGGGCCGTCCTGTCTCTCGTCAACTTGATTGGTCCACTTAAGGTGTTTACTGCTTAAGGATTTTTGTTAATGAAAGTGCGTTACAAATTAAATTCATTATTATTATTAGTAGTAGTATTGCTATGTGGGGAAACAGTTTACTGGAAGTTCTCTGACTGATGAAGCCCTCCAGATAGAGGACGAAACGTTTCTATAATAAAGAAACTGTCCAGATGACCCGACTGAGAATTATTGGAGTATTTAAATACAGATTGTCTTGATCTTTGCTAGAGAAAATATATTTAGGCGGACCTCAGAATGTTAATTGAAGTGTTATATTTTACTAAACCTCGAGGAGTACTGTTTCTGTCCTTGCTCTGGCCCCCGTGTATCCCTGTAGTCCTGATCTGCAGGTCTCCCACCCTGTACCCAATGGCTTTAGACCCTATGTGACAGGACAGAGAAATCACATAGGAATAGAAAGCCATAAAACACAGCAGTGAGTCAGTCAGATTGGTAGAAACAAACTTTCCTCTTCTTACCCCAAAAATACACCACACGCGTTCCGGCTCCGCCCCGCTCCGGTCCGACCTCCGCAGCAAATACGCACCCTTTATAATCAATGAGATAAAGTACACTGGCTCCGCACGGCGGCGGTGAGCTGCGGCGAGCGGACGGCAGTCCGTCAAAATTAGAAAATTTTCTATTTCTGCCGGATGACGGAGCTGTGCCGGAGTCAACTTTTGAAGATTACGTCGCACCAACAGGAAAAGGAACGAGCACAACTTCCGTATTTACAAAATAAAATCACCACGGGCGGACTAATCCTAGCTCTATACGGATTTATTTGTACAAAAATGCTGTCAAACTATCATTTATGACTATTCTATGACTAAACTATTATATTTATGACTATGACTACACCTAATAACGCAATACAAGAAATAAATAAATAAAAAAGTATTTTATTCTGAAATGTAAACATCACTTCCTGTTGCTCAAACCATGTCCTGTCGCTTATTTACGAGAGAAGATCAAGGCAGCCTTTACTGTTGTTCTCCTTCTTCCACCGAATGAATTGTTTTGTTCTGACTTCATTATTTATCACTTGATTTATCGCGCAATCTCGCAATTCCCGCGCATGCGTCTTGGAGCGGCGCATCCATGCGGACCTGAGCTGAGCGGAGGCAGTGGACTTTGGACTCGCTCAGCTGCGACCTGCGGAGCGGAGCGGACACGGACCGCGTGTAGTGTATTTTTGGGGTTACAGTGATTTGTGTGTGTATGTGCGTGTGTGCGTGTGTGTGTGTGTGTGTGTTGGGGGGAGTGTGTGTCTTACTTTATGCTTTAATACCCTCAGCTTGTGTGACAGCTTGCAAGGCCATGCAGAGGATTTACACCTCTGTCATGCTTTAGACCAGGGGTCACCAACATTTTCGAAACTGAGAGCTACTTCGTGGGTACAGAGTCATTACAAAGGGCACCAGTTTGATAAACTCTTCGGAAATAACAAAGCGTAAATTGAAAAAAAGTATAATAAACATATTTTTAAGAACATATTTTTAAGATAGACATTTTATATAAATACAAAAAAAGAATAACAACTGAGTAGGTGGGGAATGAGCTGCTGCTGAAAAACTCTATACTTGTGCGTGAGTATTATGATAAAGCTTTGGTAAGTCCATATTTATTTAAATAAACTATATAACTAAATGTAAGATCATTTAAAAAGGTATTAAAAATTTGATAACCGATCTTTTCTCCCCCCATTATTTCCACAAACTGGACGTGGAAACGTCGGAGAGCCTTGAGTTGTTTATCGACGATTATTTTGAAAGGTTTGTCATGAGCGACCCTAATGTAACATCCGGTGCGGGTAGCGATTCGGCTAACACGAGCGGTAGCGGTGGCGAGTCGAAGCCGAATGCTAAACGGTACCGAGAGGGAAGCTCAGATAGCGTTTCGGAACCTTCGGTGGATAATTCAGGCTTCGTGACGATTCTGGAGTCAATTGATAAAAAGCTGTCTAGCTTGGACGCCCGGCTAGCGTTAGTAGAGGAACTACAGAAGGAAGTAATGGGGTTAAAACAATCACTGGAGTTCACCCAGGAACAGGTAGCATCTCTAGCTAATGAAAACATTGAGCTAAAGGTAACAGTTGGACAGCTTAAAGATCAGATGTTGCAACTTTCCGGGGATAATAAAAAATTTAAAGAGTCAGTATTAGATATCCAAGCCAGAAGTATGCGGGATAATGTTATTTTCTCTGGGATTCCGGAGGGGGCGGAGGAAAATCCGGAGGCCTTGGTTCGGGACTTCTTTCAAAAACAGCTAAAGTTGCCGAGTGAAACCATTAAAGCAATTACTTTTCATCGAGTTCACCGCCTCGGTGCTAAACGGCCTGGGAACACTAGACCGCGCCCGATAATAGCTAAATTCGAACATTATAAACAAAAGGAACAGGTTAAAAGCCGAGGTAGGGAACTACGTGGGACACATTTTAGTATGAACGATCAATATCCTGCAGAAATCCTGAGCAGAAGGAAAGTACTATTCCCGATAAGAAAGAAAAATATAAGCGAAGGAATAAGAGCTAACATCTCCGTGGATAAACTCTATATAAACGGTCAGCTGTTTAGAGATCCAGAAACTACTCCTTGGCTTTATTAGCCATATGATCAAGGTAAGAACTATATCGGTTGCTAATATTGATTAATATTATTAAATATAGTATTTGTTAATATTACTTACCAGATATATTTAATTTTTTTTCAGCACAGCTCGGTGGTGGGACACACTCAGATAGTGGTGATACACAAGGTGGGATGACACTTGATGTGGTAAGAGGGTGTTTTTGTTGTTTTTTCTTATCTGAATTATGTTTCCATGTATATCATTTCTCTTTGTTTTCTTGTCTATATTTTTCTAACTCAACAATTATCAGCGCACAAGCACAAGGGTTCACACACGTCTTTGTATATCCATACAATTACTTTATGAATGAAAACTTCCCTGATTCATTTTCAAAAGAAACAGCAATTACTTTATTTAAAAATCATATATAGTTATTCATTAAGGGATATGTTTTTGTCTGGATATATTACTATCTTATATATTTCAGATAATGGGTGTGGTTTAGCTATATTATCATTAGCACAGGTATGGGTACCTTAGGGTTTGTCACATGGAACATTAATGGAGCCGGTAGCCAACGTAAAAAATATAGAATTTTTAACCAGATTAAAAGATTAAAGGCAGATGTTGTATTACTCCAAGAAATTCATAAATTGGCATCAACTGTGGAGGAGCTTAAATCTTCAGAGTTTCCTAATGTATTCTCAGCATGTTATAATTCAAGACAAAGAGGGGTGGCAATTTTAATAAATAAAAATGTTAACTTCACAGTATTAGATCAGGTTATAGACCCGCACGGTAGATATATAATATTAAAGTTATCAATATTTAGACAAAATTATTGTATTGTTAGCATATATGGACCGAATGTAGACGACGCAGCTTTTTTTCATGATTTTTTTTCCACCCTATCAAATCACATGGATTCCTCACTGGTGATGGGAGGTGATCTCAACTTTGGTTTAGATGACAAATTAGACAGACTGAATGCAGCGGGAACTCAACGCAGTTGGCAATCTATAAATATAGTTAAACAGTATATGAATGATTATGGGCTCTGCGATGCATGGCGTTGTTTTCACCCTGATAGCAAAGAATATTCATTCTTTTCACATGTGCATCACTCATATTCTCGTCTAGATTATTTCATAGTAAGCAATTCATTGATGACAAACATTTCAGACACTAAGATACACCCTATTGCTGTCAGCGATCATGCACCAGTTACTGTAAATTTAGATTTAAAAAAAACAACAACAAAAAATATAAATTGGAGATTAAATACATCACTGCTACAAGAAGAAGAATTTTTGCAATATTTTAAAAAAGAATGGGCATCGTATCTAGAGTTTAATGACTTGCCAGGAACTTCAGCATGTACACTTTGGGAGGCTGGGAAAACAGTCATGAGAGGTAAAATAATATCCTATTCAACAAATAAAAAGAAAAAAGAAAATAAACGTATTGATGAATTAGAGAAATCCATTAAATTGTTAGAAGGTCTACAAGGTGAGGAAACACAGCAAAAGCTACGCAAATTAAAATTAGAACTAAATGAATATATTGATAAGAAAAATAAATTCTTGATACAAAGACTTAGATTAGATCATTTTGAATACGGTAATAAATCAGGGAACTTTTTAGCTAATCAACTCAAATTAAACAAAGAAAAAACATCTATATATGGTATTAAAGATGAAAATGGAAATATATTTTATGATGAGGGAAAAATAAACGATGTTTTTAAAGATTTCTATAAAACTCTATACACTCCACAAATAAATCCATCTAATGAGGATATTAATGAATTCTTGGAGAAAGTAACACTTCCAAAACTAGATATTAGTCAGTCATCAAAACTAGACTCACCATTAACATCAGATGAGCTCCATGAAGCAATTAAAAGCATGCCTAATAAGAAATCTCCAGGTCCTGATGGCTATCCAGTGGAATTCTATAAAGAATTCTGGGATATACTGGAACCGATATTCTATAGAGTGCTACTTGAGTCAGAAGGAAATGGCAGGCTACCAACACATATGAATTCAGCTAACATTAGTCTCTTATTAAAATCAGGCAAAGACCCAGTATTACCTACCAGTTATCGTCCAATCTCTCTTATTAATGTAGATGTTAAAATAATTTGTAAAGTCTTATCAAAAAGACTAGAGAAGATAACTCCTGTTATTATACATCCAGACCAAACCGGATTCATAAAGGGAAGACACTCGAACACAAACACTCGCAGATTATATAATGTAATAGAGTATTCGTATTTTAAAAATATTGAAACAGCTATTTTTTCTTTAGATGCTGAAAAAGCATTCGATAGAGTAAATTGGAATTTTTTATTTGCTACCTTAAATAAATTTGGTTTTGGGAATTACTTCATTAACTGGTTAAAAATATTATATAGTTCACCAACAGCGTGCGTCAGGACAAATAATCAATTATCTTCAAGCTTCTGTTTACAGAGGGGCACCAGGCAAGGTTGCCCACTTTCACCAGCATTATTTGCTATTTTTATTGAACCTTTAGCAGCAGCAATAAGGCAAAGTGCTGATATTAAAGGAATAAAGGGTAGAAACATAGAACATAAAATTAGTCTTTATGCTGATGATGTTTTGCTTTTTCTTGAGAACTCAGGAAACTCAATATCTAATGTTATCAAGTTAATAAACTCATTCTCAAAAGTTTCTGATTACTCTATAAACTGGACAAAATCTACAGTTCTTCCAATAAATTGCGTGTTTAATAATTCTCTTAATGAAAGACTGCAATCAGGTAACATTAAATATTTAGGTGTTAATATCTCTCCTAAATTAGAGGATTTAATAAAATTAAATCATATCCCATTATTAAAGAAAATTGAAGACGATCTTACTAGATGGAGATCTCTACCCATATCACTTATGGGAAGAGTTGCCTCAGTAAAAATGATGGTGCTGCCGAGAATAAATTATTTATTCTCAATGATTCCAAATAAACCTTCAACTGAATGGTTTAAGTCCCTGGACTCTTCTATATCTAAATTCCTTTGGAAAAATAAAACTCCACGTATTAGTTTAAAAACATTACAGAAATCTAAAGATACCGGAGGATTAGAACTTCCAAACTTTTATTACTACTATTTAGCCAACAGGTTACAATATATATCAAAGTGGTTAAAACCGAATGCACTAGATGAAACTTGGATAGATATAGAACAAACTTTATGTAATAATATTAGGATTTCAGATCTACCATTTATCAGTACAGATTTAAAAAGACATGTCTGCTTTAAGAGCATCAATATTGGCTCATCTCTGACAGCATGGTGGGAGTATCTGAAAATGACAAAGTCTTCACTACTCCCATGCAGACATACACCTCTCTGGAACAATCCTGACATTCAACAAGAAAATAATATGTTAAATTTCTCAGGTTGGAGAATGAAAGGTATTGAATGTCTGGAACACATATTTGAGGGTATAGACTTTATTCCATTTAATAAATTAATAATACAATATGGCATTGATAATAAATATTTCCTACAATACCAACAAATTAAGTCAATTGTAAAAAAGAAATTTAAGCTTAATAAAACAGTGTTGGAAACACCAACATGTGTGTTAGAGTTTATTAATTTTCAACCACCCAAATTATTATCTAAAATATACAAAAAATTGTCTAGAATCGATGACTCGATAGCACTACCTGTTGAAAAATGGGAGTCAGATTTATCAATCAACTTTGAACAAAAAATTTGGTCTCAAGTATGTTCAAATACTTTTAAATTGACTAGAATCTCCAATTTACAATTAATACAATATAAGGTTCTCTATAGAGTACATTATACAGGTCAGCGAATGTTTAAGATGGGCTTTATACCATCTAACAAGTGCTCACAGTGCATAAGTAATACACCTGATGATTATATTCACGCGCTCTGGTTCTGTCCACCCGTTCAGAGGTTCTGGGTACAGGTATGTGAAGACTTGTCTAAATGTTTGAAATTTAATATCCCACTCTCTCCATCTGTTTGCTTATTGGGTATCTTTGAAGATGTTATACTAGAAAAAAATACATCCTATATGCTTTTCACTGCCTTATGCATCGCAAAGAAAACCATACTCGTAAATTGGAAAAATAAAAATAATCTTAGCATTAATCAGTATAAAAATCTTCTGTTAGATCATATTAGTCTTGAAACAGCATCTGCCGACACATTGGATCAATCTATTTGGCACTCTTTGATCGGTTCCGTTACGTAGTGAGGGTGGGGGGTCTGGGATGTGGCCTTGTGGGGCATTGGGGCTGGAGGGGGGGAGGTTGGGGTTTGGGGCACCGGGGGGTTGGGGCTGCTTGGGCGGGGAGGACCCTGTCTTCGACCTGGGGAGGACCGGGGGGGTTCTGGGGGATATCTGCTAGGGGCGGCATGCGGGCCCTCGGGTGGTCGGTGGCGGCAGTCATGGGTCGCCGGTCGGTGACCCGGCTGTGCTGGGGTGGTTTCGGGGCGGGTGCCGGGGGCTTGGGACTCTGGGGACGTGTCGTCCCCGGGCTTGGGCCTGGTGGGGATCGGGGATCGTGGGCTCTGGTGGGCGGGTCGCCGGGCATGGGCTGACTGGCGCTCTGGTGCCCGGCTCTGGCCGGGGGCCCTCGGCTCGCTGGTGGGTTGGGGGTTCATATGCTGGGGGGTGGTGTCTGGGGGCGTGACTGGTGGCCAATGGGAGGGGGCGGGCAAACCCAGCCTGGGTGTCTAATGTGTTATGTGTTCTGAAAGTTGTTAATATGAAGGGTGGGTGTAGTATTTCTTCTGGGGTGGGGATTGAGTGGATGTCCTTGATGATGGTCTTGGACTATGCTTGGCCGGTGTGCGGGCCCTGGTTGGGGCCTGTTCTTGGTGCTTCCTGGCTCTGTCGGCGGTTGGGCGGGCGCTCTTGGCCGTGTCGTCCATGTGGGATTTTGTGTCCTCTTGGACGGCGGGCTGACTGCGGTTCGCAGGGGTCACGGCGGCCCTGGTGGGTGTGGGCTGTTGGTTCTGCTGTTGGCGGCCCTCGGGGGGCCTTGTCCCTCTCTGGTCTTGGCTCAATGGCCTGGCGGTCGGAGAGGTGTTTCTTTTTCCTCGCTCCTTGGGTGGACCTTGGCGAGCTGGGGGGGTACGCAGGGTCAGCGGGGGAGCTGACTCGCTGTGGGAGCACTGTTCCTGCAGATATTTTTCTCCCCATCCCTCAACACGCACCTCCGCCCTCTTCATCTTAAATTAATACATGTAGGGAATTTGAGTCTCGGGTGTGCTGCAATGGTTCTACATCTCTGTTGTTCAGAACACCTGGGACTCAATTTTATATACACTTTAGACATTCATTCATAAACTTCTTCATAAAAGTCACATATAGGGAATGGATTGAGCACTATGGCTATGGGTGGCGGGATGACACCAATCTCACCCCCATGCCTATGCTCACTCAACATTATGCATTTAGACAATTAGGGCTTGGGTTAGAGTTGGAGTGGAGGGGAAACTGGTACAATGCCAGCCTTTGCTCCTTCTCTTTCCTTTTTAAGTACACTTTAGAACAACACTCACCAACAGTACATTTGGGGACGGGGGTGTGTGTGTCGGGGTCTTGATTTGTTAATTTCAATTTTATTTATTTATGTATTTATTTATATATATATAT
>JBBPBX010086521.1:0-14883 GCA_038048925.1 Garcialebias charrua
TCCGCATTGGCCTTAGTTTCACGTAGGATCATGAAATTTGGTACGCTTGTCCAATTCACCAAGACGCACAGAAAACCCTCTGGCATCAACGTTGTACGATAAATGGGAAGGCGGCCATTTTGGAATGTGGACCAAATTGGGTGCGTGCATTGGGTGCCGAAAGGGTACGGGAAAGGCACGAGAGTGTTTCAGGGTGGACCAGCTCGACTTCCCGCGATCGCCGCGAGAAGGGCGGAGCGGCGCTAAGGCATTCACACGTGCATTTTCGCAGGAAATGCGGTTTTTCTAGTTATTATTATTATTCTTATATGTTACTATCTTCCGTCCGTACGTTTTTTGGCGTCCTACTCCTCCTACAGTTTTCGTGCCATTTCAACATATCATATATCAAAATGTTCAGCTCGTTCAGGACAATCCAGCTATGAGTTTTGGTAATGGTGCAACTTTAGCTTTTTGAGATATTTAGCCTTTTCGGCCATTTTTTTCCCATTGAAAATGAATGGAGCTAAAATGAAATGGCCTTTTGGGGGCTTTATCGTATCCTAAAACTCACCAAATTTGGCAGACTCATCATTCAGACATGGGGGAGTAAAGATTTATCAAAACCTCGCATTTTCATATATGCTGAAGGGGCGTGGCCTGGCCTCAAAGTTAGGTATCTCGCCATGAAAAACGAAACACTAATAGCACCTACAAGAAAACTGTCTAATACATCAAACCTTCAGTGATTGACCCACAACCGGTCCCCTACAATACTGAATGGTCAAATCATGACATTAATTAAGCCACGCCCCCTCACAACAGGAAGTGTACAGTTATACATTGAAGGTCCCGATCGGACACCTGTTACCTAATCAGCGGGACGGTCTGTCCAGTGACCGAAGACATGTTGCTGTAACAAGCTTTCCAACACTGACCGTTTTGGGTGGAGCATGTGGGCGTGGCGACGTGGCGAATCAGACGTAACGCCGTCACAAACGAAACACTAATAGCACCTACACGAAAACTGTCTAATACATCAAACCTTCAGTGATTGACCCACATCCGGTCCCCTGCAATACTGAATGGTCAAATCATGACATTAATTAAGCCACGCCCCCTCACAACAGGAAGTGTACAGTTGTACATTGAAGGTCCCGATCGGACACCTGTTACCTAATCAGCATGACGGTCTTTCCAGTGACCAAAGACATGTTGATGTAACAAGCTTTCCAACACTGACCGTTTTGGGTGGAGCATGTGGGCGTGGCGATGTGGCGAATCAGACGTAACGCCGTCACAATACGTTTGGCCTTTTGGGAGCTTTATCATATCCCAAAACTCACCAAATTTGGCAGACTCGTCAGGACTGGTGAAAAATTACATATTTTGGGGGCGTGGCCAAAATTGCAACAGAAACGGCTCAAGAGCGCCACCTAGAATATTTCAAACTACCCTCCGCATTGGCCTTAGTTTCACGTAGGATCATGAAATTTGGTACACTTGTCCAATTCACAAAGACGTACAGAAAACCCTCTGGCATCAACATTGTACGATAAATGGGAAGGCGGCCATTTTGGAATGTGGACCAAATTGGGTGCATACATTGGGTGCCGAACGGGTACGGGAAAGGCACGAGAGTGTTTCAGGGTGGACTAGCTCGACTTCCCGCGGTCGCCACGAGAAGGGCGGAGCGGCGCTAAGGCATTCACACGTGCATTTTCGTAGGAAATGCAAATTTTCTAGTTGTGTGAATGCCAACAAGGCATTCACACTATAGAGATTGTGTTTATATTTATTATTATCTACAGTTTATAGATGTTACTATCTTCATTCCGTACGTTTTTTGGCATGTAACTACTCGCACAGTTTTGGTGCGATTTCAACAATTCATATATCAAAATGTTCAGCTCATTTAGGACAATCCGGCTATGACTTTTGGTAATGCTGCAACTTTAGCTATTTGAGATATTCAGCCTTTTCGGCCATCTTTTTCCCATTGAAAATGAATGGAGCTAAAATGAAATGGCCGTTTGGGGGCTTTATCATATCCTAAATCTCACCAAATTTGGCAGACTCATCACTCAGACATGGGGGAGTAAAAAATGATCAAAACCTCATGTTTTCATATATGATGAAGGGGCGTGGCCAGGCCTCAAAATTAGGCATCTCGCCATGAAAAACGAAACACTAATAGCACCTACACGAAAACTGTCTAATACATCAAGCCTTCAGTGATTGACCCACAACCGGTCCCCTACAATAATGAATGGTCAAATCATGACATTAATTAAGCCACGCCCCCTCACAACAGGAAGTGTACAGTTGTACATTGAACGTCCCGATCGGACACCTGTTACCTAATCAGCGTGACGGTCTGTCCAGTGACCAAAGACATGTTGCTGTAACAGGCTTTCCAACACTGACCGTTTTGGGTGGAGCTTGTGGGCGTGGCTACGTGGCGAATCAGACGTAACGCCGTCACAAACGAAACACTAATAGCACCTACACGAAAACAGTCTAATACATCAAACCTTCAATGATTGACCCACATCCGGTCCCCTGCAATACTGAATGGTCAAATCATGACAATAATTAAGCCACGCCCCCTCACAACAGGAAGTGTACAGTTGTACATTGAATCCCGATCGGACACCTGTTACCTAATCAGCGTGACGGTCTGTCCAGTGACCGAAGACATGTTGCTGTAACAAGCTTTCCACGACTGGTTGTTTTGGGTGGAGCATGTGGGCGTGGCGATGTGGCGAATCAGACGTAACGCCGTCACAATACGTTTGGCCTTTTGGGAGCTTTATCATATCCCAAAACTCACCAAATTTGGCAGACTCGTCAGGACTGGTGAAAAATTACATATTTTGGGGGCGTGGCCAAAATTGCAACAGAAAGGGCTCAAGAGCGCCACCTAGAAAATTTCAAACTACCCTCCGCATTGGCCTTAGTTTCACGTAGGATCATGAAATTTGGTACACTTGTCCAATTCACCAAGACGCACAGAAAACCCTCTGGCGTCAACGTTGTACGATAAATGGGAAGGCGGCCATTTTGGAATGTGGACCAAATTGAGTGCACGCACTAGGTGCCGAACGGGTACGGGAAAGGCACGAGAGTGTTTCGGGGTGGACCAGCTCGACTTCCCGCGGTCGCCGCGAGAAGGGCGGAGCGGCGCTAAGGCATTCACACGTGCATTTTCGTAGGAAATGCGGTTTTTCTAGTTATTATTATTATTATCTACAGTTTATAGATGTTACTATCTTCACTCCGTACGTTTTTTGGCATGTAACTACTCGCACAGTTTTGGTGCGATTTCAACAATTCATATATCAAAATGTTCAGCTCATTTAGGACAATCCGGCTATGACTTTTGGTAATGCTGCAACTTTAGCTTTTTGAGATATTCAGCCTTTTCGGCCATCTTTTTCCCATTGAAAATGAATGGAGCTAAAATGAAATGGCCGTTTGGGGGCTTTATTATATCCTAAATCTCACCAAATTTGGCAGACTCATCACTCAGACATGCAGGAGTAACAAATGATCAAAACCTCATGTTTTCATATATGATGAAGGGGCGTGGCCTGGCCTCAAAGTTAGGTATCTCGCCATGAAAAACGAAACACTAATAGCACCTACACGAAAACTGTCTAATACATCAAACCTTCAGTGATTGACCCACAACCAGTCCCCTGCAATACTGAATGGTCAAATCATGACATTAATTAAGCCACGCCCCCTCACAACAGGAAGTGTACAGTTGTACATTGAACGTCCCGATCGGACACCTGTTACCTAATCAGCGTGACGGTCTGTCCAGTGACCAAAGACATGTTGCTGTAACAAGCTTTCCAACACTGACCGTTTTGGGTGGAGCATGTGGGCGTGGCAATATGGCGAATCAGACGTAACGCCATCACAAACGAAACACTAATAGCACCTACACGAAAACTGTCTAATACATCAAACCTTCAGTGATATACCCACATCCGGTCCCCTGCAATACTGACTGGTCAAATCATGACAATAATTAAGCCACGCCCCCTCACAACAGGAAGTGTACAGTTGTACATTGAACGTCCGGATTGGACACCTGTTACCTAATCAGCGTGACGGTCTGTCCAGTGACCAAAGACATAGTGTTGTAACAAGCTTTCCAACAATGACTGTTTTGGGTGGAGCATGTGGGCGTGGCGATGTGGCGAATCAGACGTAACGCCGTCACAATACGTTTGGCCTTTGGGGAGCTTTATCATATCCCAAAACTCACCAAATTTGGCAGACTCGTCAGGACTGGTGAAAAATTACATATTTTGGGGGCGTGGCCAAAATTGCAACAGAAACGGCTCAAGAGCGCCACCTAGAATATTTCAAACTACCCTCCGCATTGGCCTTAGTTTCACGTAGGATCATGAAATTTGGTACACCTCCCCGATTCACCAAGGCGCACAGAAAACCCTCTGGCACCAACGTTGTACGATGAAAGGAAAGGCGACATTTTCGGCCATTTTTATCCCATTGAAAATGAATGGAGCTAAAATGAAATAGCATTTTGGGGGCTTTTTCATATCCCAAAACTCACCAAAATTGGCAGACTCATCAGGACTGGTGAACGATTACATATTTTGGGGGCGTGGCCAAAATTGCAACAGAAACGGCTCAAGAGCGCCACCTAGAAAATTTCAAACTACCCTTCGCATTGGCCTTAGTTTCACGTAGGATCATGAAATTTGGTACGCTTGTCCAATTCACAAAGACGCACAGAAAACCCTCTGGCATCAACGGTGTACGATAAATGGGAAGGCGGCCATTTTGGAATGTGGACCAAATCGGGTGCGCGCATTGGGTGCCGAACGGGTACGGGAAAGGCACGAGAGCGTTTCGGGGTGGACCAGCTCGACTTCCCGCGGTCGCCGCGAGAAGGGCGGAGCGGCGCTAAGGCATTCACACGTGCATTTTCGTAGGAAATGCGGTTTTTCTAGTTGTGTGAATGCCAACAAGGCATTCACACTATAGAGATTGTGTTTATATTATTATTATTGTGTGAATGCCAACAAGGCATTCACACTATAGAGATTGTGTTTATATTTATTATTATTATTATTATTCTTATATGTTACTATCTTCCGTCCGTACGTTTTTTGGCGTCCTACTCCTCCTACAGTTTTCGTGCCATTTCAACATATCATATATCAAAATGTTCAGCTCGTTCAGGACAATCCAGCTATGACTTTTGGTAATGGTGCAACTTTAGCTTTTTGAGATATTTAGCCTTTTCGGCCATTTTTTTCCCATTGAAAATGAATGGAGCTAAAATGAAATGGCCTTTTGGGGGCTTTATCGTATCCTAAAACTCACCAAATTTGGCAGACTCATCATTCAGACATGGGGGAGTAAAGATTTATCAAAACCTCGCATTTTCATATATGCTGAAGGGGCGTGGCCAGGCCTCAAAGTTAGGTATCTCGCCATGAAAAACGAAACACTAATAGCACCTACACGAAAACCGTCTAATACATCAAACCTTCAGTGATTGACCCACAACCGGTCCCTTACAATACTGAATGGTC
This sequence comes from Garcialebias charrua, assembly GCA_038048925.1. Classification (NCBI taxonomy): domain Eukaryota; kingdom Metazoa; phylum Chordata; class Actinopteri; order Cyprinodontiformes; family Rivulidae; genus Garcialebias; species Garcialebias charrua. The sequence goes on from JBBPBX010086521.1 coordinate 5,559, forward strand.
AAATCATGACATTAATTAAGCCACGCCCCCTCACAACAGGAAGTGTACAGTTATACATTGAACGTCCCGATCGGACACCTGTTACCTAATCAGCGGGACGGTCTGTCCAGTGACCAAAGACATGTTGCTGTAACAAGCTTTCCAACACTGACCGTTTTGGGTGGAGCATGTGGGCGTGGCGATGTGGCGAATCAGCCGTCACGCCGTCACAAACGAAACACTAATAGCACCTACACGAAAACAGTCTAATACATCAAACCTTCAGTGATTGACCCACATCCGGTCCCCTGCAATACTGAATGGTCAAATCATGACAATAATTAAGCCACGCCCCCTCACAACAGGAAGTGTACAGTTGTACATTGAACATCCCGATCGGACACCTGTTACCTAATCAGCGTGACGGTCTGTCCAGTGACCGAAGACATGTTGCTGTAACAAGCTTTCCACGACTGGTTGTTTTGGGTGGAGCATGTGGGCGTGGCGATGTGGCGAATCAGACGTAACGCCGTCACAATACGTTTGGCCTTTTGGGAGCTTTATCATATCCCAAAACTCACCAAATTTGGCAGACTCGTCAGGACTGGTGAACGATTACATATTTTGGGGGCGTGGCCAAAATTGCAACAGAAAGGGCTCAAGAGCGCCACCTAGAATATTTCAAACTACCCTCCGCATTGGCCTTAGTTTCACGTAGGATCATGAAATTTGGTACACCTCCCCGATTCACCAAGGCGCACAGAAAACCCTCTGGCACCAACGTTGTACGATGAAAGGAAAGGCGACCTTTTCGGCCATTTTTATCCCATTGAAAATGAATGGCGCTAAAATGAAATGGCATTTTGGGGGCTTTGTCATATCCCAAAACTCACCAAAATTGGCAGACTCATCAGGACTGGTGAACGATTACATATTTTGGGGGCGTGGCCAAAATTTCAAAAGAAACGGCTCAAGAGCGCCACCTAGAAAATTTCAAACTACCCTCCGCATTGGCCTTAGTTTCACGTAGGATCATGAAATTTGGTACACTTGTCCAATTCACCAAGACGCACAGAAAACCCTCTGGCGTCAACGTTGTACGATAAATGGGAAGGCGGCCATTTTGGAATGTGGACCAAATCGAGTGCACGCACTGGGTGCCGAACGGGTACGGGAAAGGCACGAGAGTGTTTCGGGGTGGACCAGCTCGACTTCCCGCGGTCGCCGCGAGAAGGGCGGAGCGGCGCTAAGGCATTCACACGTGCATTTTCGCAGGAAATGCGGTTTTTCTAGTTATACTTTATAGATGTTACTATCTTCCATCCGTACGTTTTTTGGCGTCCTACTCCTCCTACAGTTTTTGTGCCAATTCAACAAATCATATATCAAAATGTTCAGCTCGCTCAGGACAATCCAGCTATGACTTTTGGTAATGGTGCAACTTTAGCTTTTTGAGATATTTAGCCTTTTCGGCCATTTTTTTCCCATTGAAAATGAATGGAGCTAAAATGAAATGGCATTTTGGGGGCTTTATCATATCCTAAATCTCACCAAATTTGGCAGACTCATCACTTAGACATGGGGGAGTAATAAATGATCAACACCTTGCGTTTTCATATATGCTGAAGGGGCGTGGCCTGGCCTCAATGTTAGGCATCTCGCCATGAAAAACGAAACACTAATAGCACCTACACGAAAACCGTCTAATACATCAAACCTTCAGTGATTGACCCACAACCAGTCCCCTGCAATACTGAATGGTCAAATCATGACATTAATTAAGCCACGCCCCCTCACAACAGGAAGTGTACAGTTGTACATTGAACGTCCCGATCGGACACATGTTACCTAATCAGCGTGACGGTCTGTCCAGTGACCGAAGACATGTTGCTGTAACAAGCTTTCCAACACTGACCGTTTTGGGTGGAGCATGTGGGCGTGGCGATGTGGCGAATCGGACGTAACGCCGTCACAAACGAAACACTAATAGCACCTACACGAAAACTGTCTAATACATCAAACCTTCAGTGATTGACCCACATCCGGTCCCCTGCAATACTGAATGGTCAAATCATGACAATAATTAAGCCACGCCCCCTAACAACAGGAAGTGTACAGTTGTACATTGAACGTCCCGATCGGACACCTGTTACCTAATCAGCGTGACGGCCTGTCCAGTGACCAAAGACATGTTGTTGTAACAAGCTTTCCAACACTGACCGTTTTGGGTGGAGCATGTGGGCGTGGCGATGTGGCGAATCAGACGTAACGCCGTCACAATACGTTTGGCTTTTTGGGGGCTTTATCATATCCCAAAACTCACAAAATTTGGCAGACTCATCAGGACTGGTGAAAGATTACATATTTTAGGGGCGTGGCTAAAATTGCAAAAGAAACGGCTCAAGAGCGCCACCTAGAATATTTCAAACTACCCTCCGCATTGGCCTTAGTTTCACTTAGGATCATGAAATTTGGTACACTTGTCCAATTCACCAAGACGCACAGAAAACCCTCTGGCATCAACGTTGTACGATAAATGGGAAGGCGGCCATTTTGGAATGTGGACCAAATTGAGTGCACGCACTGGGTGCCGAACGGGTACGGGAAAGGCACGAGAGCGTTTCGGGGTGGACCAGCTCGACTTCCCGCGGTCGCCGCGAGAAGGGCGGAGCGGCGCTAAGGCATTCACACGTGCATTTTCGCAGGAAATGCGGTTTTTCTAGTTGTGTGAATGCCAACAAGGCATTCACACTATAGAGATTGTGTTTATATTTATTATTATTATTCTTTATAGATGTTACTATCTTCCATCCGTACGTTTTTTGGCGTCCTACTCCTCCTAGAGTTTTTGTGCCATTTCAACGATTCATATATCAAAATGTTCAGCTCGCTCAGGACAATCCAGCTATGACTTTTGGTAATGCTACAAGTTGCGCTTTTTGAAATAATTAGCCTTTTCGGCCATTTTTTTCCCATTGAAAATGAATGGAGCTAAAATGAAATGGTCTTTTGGGGGCTTTATCATACCCTAAAACTCACCAAATTTGGCAGACTCATCACTCAGACATGCAGGAGTAACAAATGATCAAAACCTCGCATTTTCATATATGCTGAAGGGGCGTGGCCTGGCCTCAAAGTTAGGCATCTCGCCATGAAAAACGAAACACTAATAGCACCTACACGAAAACCGTCTAATACATCAAACCTTCAGTGATTGACCCACAACCACTCCCCTGCAATACTGAATGGTCAAATCATGACATTAATTAAGCCACGCCCCCTCACAACAGGAAGTGTACAGTTATACATTGAACGTCCCGATCGGACACCTGTTACCTAATCAGCGGGACGGTCTGTCCAGTGACCGAAGACATGTTGCTGTAACAAGCTTTCCAACACTGACCGTTTTGGGTGGAGCATGTGGGCGTGGCGATGTGGCGAATCAGCCGTCACGCCGTCACAAACGAAACACTAATAGCACCTACACGAAAACAGTCTAATACATCAAACCTTCAGTGATTGACCCACATCCGGTCCCCTGCAATACTGAATGGTCAAATCATGACAATAATTAAGCCACGCCCCCTCACAACAGGAAGTGTACAGTTGTACATTGAACATCCCGATCGGACACCTGTTACCTAATCAGCGTGACGGTCTGTCCAGTGACCGAAGACATGTTGCTGTAACAAGCTTTCCACGACTGGTTGTTTTGGGTGGAGCATGTGGGCGTGGCGATGTGGCGAATCAGACGTAACGCCGTCACAATACGTTTGGCCTTTTGGGAGCTTTTTCATATCCCAAAACTCACCAAATTTGGCAGACTCGTCAGGACTGGTGAACGATTACATATTTTGGGGGCGTGGCCAAAATTTCAAAAGAAACGGCTCAAGAGCGCCACCTAGAAAATTTAAAACTACCCTCCGCATTGGCCTTAGTTTCACGTAGGATCATGAAATTTGGTACACTTGTCCAATTCACCAAGACGTACAGAAAACCCTCTGGCGTCAACGTTGTACGATAAATGGGAAGGCGGCCATTTTGGAATGTGGACCAAATCGAGTGCACGCACTGGGTGCCGAACGGGTACGGGAAAGGCACGAGAGTGTTTCGGGGTGGACCAGCTCGACTTCCCGCGGTCGCCGCGAGAAGGGCGGAGCGGCGCTGAGGCATTCACACGTGCATTTTCGTAGGAAATGCGGTTTTTCTAGTTATAGTTACTATCTTCATTCCGTACGTTTTTTGGCATGTAACTACTCGTACAGTTTTGGTGCGATTTCAACAATTCATATATCAAAATGTTCAGCTCATTTAGGACAATCCGGCTATGACTTTTGGTAATGCTGCAACTTTAGCTTTTTGAGATATTCAGCCTTTTCGGCCATCTTTTTCCCATTGAAAATGAATGGAGCTAAAATGAAATGGCCGTTTGGAGGCTTTATCATATCCTAAATCTTACCAAATTTGGCAGACTCATCACTCAGACATGGGGGAGTAAAAAAATATCAAAACCTCACGTTTTCATATATTATGAAGGGGCGTGGCCTGGCCTCAAAGTTAGGCATCTCGCCATGAAAAACGAAACACTTATAGCACCTACACGAAAACCGTCTAATACATCAAACCTTCAGTGATTGACCCACATCCCGTCCCCTGCAATACTGAATGGTCAAATCATGACATTATTTAAGCCCCGCCCCCTCACAACAGGAAGTGTACAGTTGTACATTGAACGTCCCGATCGGACACCTGTTACCTAATCAGCGTGACGGTCTGTCCAGTGACCGAAGACATGTTGCTGTAACAAGCTTTCCAACACTGACCGTTTTGGGTGGAGCATGTGGGCGTGGCAATGTGGCGAATCAGACGTAACGCCATCGCAAACGAAACACTAATAGCACCAACACGAAAACCGTCTAATACATCAAACCTTCAGTGATTGACCCACATCCGGTCCCCTGCAATACTGAATGGTCAAATCATGACATTAATTAAGCCACGCCCCCTCACAACAGGAAGTGTACAGTTGTACATTGAACGTCCCGATCGGACACCTGTTACCTAATCAGCGTGATGGTCTGTCCAGTGACCAAAGACATGTTGCTGTAACAAGCTTTCCACGACTGGTTGTTTTGGGTGGAGCATGTGGGCGTGGCGATGTGGCGAATCAGACGTAACGCCGTCACAATACGTTTGGCCTTTTGGGGGCTTTATCATATCCCAAAACTCACCAAATTTGGCAGACTCGTCAGGACTGGTGAAAAATTACATATTTTGGGGGCGTGGCCAAAATTTCAAAAGAAACGGCTCAAGAGCGCCACCTAGAAAATTTCAAACTACCCTCCGCATTGGCCTTAGTTTCACGTAGGATCATGAAATTTGGTACGCTTGTCCAATTCACCAAGACGCACAGAAAACCCTCTGGCGTCAACGTTGTACGATAAATGGGAAGGCGGCCATTTTGGAATGTGGACCAAATTGAGTGCACGCATTGGGTGCCGAACGGGTACGGGAAAGGCACGAGAGTGTTTCGGGATGGACCAGCTCGACTTCCCGCGGTCGCCACGAGAAGGGCGGAGCGGCGCTAAGGCATTCACACGTGCATTTTCGCAGGAAATGCGGTTTTTCTAGTTATTTATAGATGTTACTATCTTCATTCCGTACGTTTTTTGGCATGTAACTACTCGCACAGTTTTGGTGCCATTTCAACAATTCATATATCAAAATGTCCAGCTCGTTCAGGACAATCCGGCTATGACTTTTGGTAATGCTGCAACTTTAGCTTTTTGAATTATTTAGCCTTTTCGGCCATTTTTTTCCCATTGAAAATGAATGGAGCTAAAATGAAATGGCATGTTGGGGGCTTTATCATATCCTAAATCTCACCAAATTTGGCAGACTCATCACTCAGACATGGGGGAGTAAAAAATGATCAAAACCTCACGTTTTCATATATGCTGAAGGGGCGTGGCCTGGCCTCAAAATTAGGCATCTCGCCATGAAAAACGAAACACTAATAGCACCTACACGAAAACCGTCTAATACATCAAACCTTCAGTGATTGACCCACAACCGGTCCCTTACAATACTGAATGGTCAAATCATGACATTAATTAAGCCACGCCCCCTCACAACAGGAAGTGTACAGTTATACATTGAACGTCCCGATCGGACACCTGTTACCTAATCAGCGGGACGGTCTGTCCAGTGACCGAAGACATGTTGCTGTAACAAGCTTTCCAACACTGACCGTTTTGGGTGGAGCATGTGGGCGTGGCGATGTGGCGAATCAGCCGTCACGCCGTCACAAACGAAACACTAATAGCACCTACACGAAAACAGTCTAATACATCAAACCTTCAGTGATTGACCCACATCCGGTCCCCTGCAATACTGAATGGTCAAATCATGACAATAATTAAGCCACGCCCCCTCACAACAGGAAGTGTACAGTTGTACATTGAACATCCCGATCGGACACCTGTTACCTAATCAGCGTGACGGTCTGTCCAGTGACCGAAGACATGTTGCTGTAACAAGCTTTCCACGACTGGTTGTTTTGGGTGGAGCATGTGGGCGTGGCGATGTGGCGAATCAGACGTAACGCCGTCACAATACGTTTGGCCTTTTGGGAGCTTTATCATATCCCAAAACTCACCAAATTTGGCAGACTCGTCAGGACTGGTGAACGATTACATATTTTGGGGGCGTGGCCAAAATTGCAACAGAAAGGGCTCAAGAGCGCCACCTAGAATATTTCAAACTACCCTCCGCATTGGCCTTAGTTTCACGTAGGATCATGAAATTTGGTACACCTCCCCGATTCACCAAGGCGCACAGAAAACCCTCTGGCACCAACGTTGTGCGATGAAAGGAAAGGCGACCTTTTCGGCCATTTTTATCCCATTGAAAATGAATGGAGCTAAAATGAAATAGCATTTTGGGGGCTTTTTCATATCCCAAAACTCACCAAAATTGGCGGACTCATCAGGACTGGTGAACGATTACATATTTTGGGGGCGTGGCCAAAATTTCAAAAGAAACGGCTCAAGAGCGCCACCTAGAAAATTTCAAACTACCCTCCGCATTGGCCTTAGTTTCACGTAGGATCATGAAATTTGGTACGCTTGTCCAATTCACCAAGACGCACAGAAAACCCTCTGGCATCAACGTTGTACGATAAATGGGAAGGCGGCCATTTTGGAATGTGGACCAAATTGGGTGCGTGCATTGGGTGCCGAACGGGTACGGGAAAGGCACTATCCCAAAACTCACAAAATTTGGCAGACTCATCAGGACTGGTGAAAGATTACATATTTTGGGGGCGTGGCTAAAATTGCAAAAGAAACGGCTCAAGAGCGCCACCTAGAATATTTCAAACTACCCTCCGCATTGGCCTTAGTTTCACGTAGGATCATGAAATTTGGTACACTTGTCCAATTCACCAAGACGCACAGAAAACCCTCTGGCATCAACGTTGTACGATAAATGGGAAGGCGGCCATTTTGGAAAGTGGACCAAATTGGGTGCATGCGTTGGGTGCCGAACGGGTACGGAAAAGGCACGAGAGTGTTTCAGGTTGGACTAGCTGGACTTCCCGCGATCGCCGCGAGAAGGGCGGAGCGGCGCTAAGGCATTCACACGTGCATTTTCGCAGGAAATGCGACTTTTCTAGTGTTACAATTACATCTGTTACTATCCTGATTCCGTACGTTTTTTGGCACGCTACTCCTCCTACAGTTTTTGTGCTATTTCAACAATTCATATATCAAAATGTTCAGCTCATTCAGGACATGATGGCTATGACTTTTGGTATTGGTGCAACTTTAGCTTTTTGAAATATTCAGCCTTTTCGGCCATTTTTTTCCCATTGAAAATGAATGGAGCTCAAATGAACTCAATGAGCTCATTTTACATCCTTGATATCTTTGGAACTCATTACAATATTTCACTACTCCTTTCACATTTTGGACCAACTCAACTTCCTTCAGCTACCTTGTACATTTTTTAAAAATATTTCGGCTACTTTCAGCTAATTTCAACTGTTTCTACAACGACTTTGCGATCTTTTCAGCTTAATGCAGCTTACTTCAACATTGTTGTACTTATACTGACTTATGATCATTATGCTCCTTTCAGCAAATTTTTGAAAGATTAAGATATTTTTGCTATTTTAGCTACTATTTAGCTGTTTATGCAAATTTCAGCTTTTTCAGCTATTTCAACAATTTTTTTTAATCAATCCAACTTTTTTCAGCCTAATTCAGCAAAACCATGTTCTACCAACTTCCTTCTGGTAATTTAAGATATTTTCTGCTTGTTTTAGCTGTTGTTCAGCTGTTTTTGACCAATTTCAGCTGATGGCTGCCAATGTTACTTTCAAATGGCTTTAACTCAGCCATCTTTATTCATAGAGAGCTGAAATTTGGTGAGGTTGTAGCTATGGACCATCTCTAACATACATTAGGTGAAGCAGCCATTTTGATTGAACATGCAAATTAGGTGAGGCCGCCATTTTGGTTCAATATACAAGGCAGTTACTTGCCTTGCAAAGTAAGTCAATGCATGTATTGTTGCCATTTTGGTTCTACAATTAAAGTAGGTGAGGTAGCCATTTTGATTTAACAAGCATATTAGGTGAAGCGGCCGTTTTGATTGAACATGCAAAATAGGTGAAGCGGCCATTTTGGCATTCACACATGCATTTTCTCAGGAAATGCAATCTAGTTGTGTGAATGCCAACAAGGCATTCACACTATAGAGATTGTGTTTATATTTATTATAGTTACTATCTTCCGTCCGTACGTTTTTTGGCACGCTACTCCTCCTAGAGTATTTGTGCCATTTCAACGATTCATATATCAAAATGTTCAGCTCGTTCAGGACAATCCAGCTATGACTTTTGGTAATGCTGCAAGTTGCGCTTTTTGAAATATTAAGCCTTTTCGGCCATTTTTTTCCCATTGAAAATGAATGGAGCTAAAATGAAATGGTCTTTTGGGGGCTTTATCATACCCTAAAACTCACCAAATTTGGCAGACTCATCACTCAGACATGCAGGAGTAACAAATGATCAAAACCTCGCATTTTCATATATGCTGAAGGGGCGTGGCCTGGCCTCAAAGTTAGGCATCTCGCCATGAAAAACGAAACACTAATAGCACCTACACGAAAACCGTCTAATACATCAAACCTTCAGTGATTGACCCACAACCACTCCCCTGCAATACTGAATGGTCAAATCATGACATTAATTAAGCCACGCCCCCTCACAACAGGAAGTGTACAGTTATACATTGAACGTCCCGATCGGACACCTGTTACCTAATCAGCGGGACGGTCTGTC
>JBBPBX010086522.1:0-14882 GCA_038048925.1 Garcialebias charrua
TTGGAATAAGAGTGGTCCTTTGATTATTCGTGATGTTTTTCCTCTTACAGGTTGGATGGTTTGAGTAGAGCGTGAGAGTGAATCCAAGTGAGTCCAGAGGATGGTGAACCAGTTCCACTCCACAGATGGATGGCTTGGAGGATCAGGCACGAGGACCAGGAACTGAACCCAAGGCGAGCCAGAACAGAAAGGGATCCACGAACACAGGAGAACTGGAGGCACAGAGAACAAGGTTAGAAACTCTTTTTGAGGAAACAAACAGGCTGAGAGCATAAATACCATAAATAGCTCAATGCCCCAGCGAAGAGTAGAACTTGACTGCAGCCTTATATAGTTGAAGGTCTCTTCAGGGAGATGACCGGCAGCTGTGGTAATTGGCGGCCATCTTGGGTAGGAGCTGCAGCCAGTAGAACTCTCACAGAAATTTAATTATTTGTTAGTTTATTTTTGGAACTATTAAATTGAATTATTTGGTGGATTTTTGAACACCTTTGTCCTTATTTAAGTCTGGACCCTCACAATTCTATTTACATTATGAACTTGTATTACTAAAATAATTATAACAGAATATGATAGAAGTTGTCCAAAAATTGAAAAGTGGAAGCAGAACACTCCCATTCTCTTTTCACACTGATGCCTCAAACAAGGTGAAGATGAACCATGTTTTATTAATAATAGTGTTATACAAATGGATACAACTGATATATACAAATAAAAACATGAACAAACTTACTTTACAGTATACAAACATAATTATGCATACTTCTACACATGCTTAAAATTTTTTTGTTGCGCCCCCCCATAAAAAAAATCACCAGCCGCCACTGCTACATAGGTATGTGTGTATCTTATCTCAGCCTTTAAAACCTGAACCCCACTCTCTGCTCTTTGAATTGAGAAAGCTCCACGGATGAAGAGCAAAACGTCTTCTGTTACAAATAAAGTCCAGTTGTTTCTGTAGAACGTTTTTTGATTTTATCACGTCCTGGATGACTGAGAATCTTCACCAGCATATCTTCTCAAGACCACTAGTCAGAAAACATCTAAGGCAAATGTTCAAATCAAAAACCACAATAATTATTAAAACTAAGTTTAACCTACTCCAAACCTGATTATCTTGATTTCAAAAGGGTACTATAATGGATTACAGTATGTCATAAATGTGGGGGCAGCTGCCAGGATGGGTACAAAACAAGACAAAGTGGGTATAAAGTGGTTGGTGGATTTTCATAAACTTTGTTTAAAATGCGACCTCATGGCTTGCTGATGTGTGATCTCCAACACTTTTTCTTTCAGATATTTTAGGGAGAGAAACGGAGAAAAAAAAAACCAGTTTCTCTACAAATGTATCACAAAATCCACATAAACCTCCTGATTTTGGTGCTCAGGTGTCAAAAGTCAGTCAATCTGCCTCATTCCCGTGAGTGCGGTGTATTTGAGAAAGCAAGGGTATTTTTTTTTAATTAGGTAAAAATGTTCACATGGGATTCAAAATAAATTATAGAAGGTTCATGTTTGAAAAGTCTTACTAGAGTTGAAAAAAGAAGGTAATTTGAGATCAAATATTTAATATAAAACATTTTATATGAGTAACAATGTTGAAATTCTAAAGTTTTTTTTCTTTTCTTCAAAAACACTTGTGGCCAGTCTTCTAAACTGAAAATCAGGAACAGAAGGTGAGATTATAACGCTAATCTTTTATGCCGCTTTAAAATACCGGTGATTACACAACCTTTTTCTGCCAGATTGAAGATAAACATGAAGCATCTATTCTGTAGAACTTGATGTTCAACCAGAATCAGCTTTACTGGCCAGCCATATAAACACTTTGTATCTTTATGATATTATATTTTGGTTCTCACTATGCACTTCGAAGCGATTTTTGTCATAGCCTTTTTATTTTGTAGATCTGAATCAGATCCAGCTTTTTGCAAAAAAACATGTGCACTGCATTAGTACTGTTGAGCATGCTGTACAGGTCTGACATTTCCTTTATTGTGGAAAGTCAAGCACCTCGGGTCAGATTCTGCCCATGTCCCTCAAGTCTGGCTTCAAGCGGGAGTCCTGCCATCCCACATCTGCTCTCTTTTTTATATGATTTTGCCATTTTTTTTTTTACTTCAATTGAATTTAACATAGGAGCATCTAATTAAAAAATAAACATCAAAGAAACGTATAATTTTTAAATTTTGCAAGTGCAATGAAGAAAAAATGTGGGACCTACCCTCCCACATGGGACTGTGGTCTTTTTAATTACACAAACATTTTTCATATTGCTGCAACATTGTATTTTCAAAGTCCCAAAATGGTATACAGTATTTTGAACAATCTTATGTTTTTGTTTGGACAGCCTGAACATAACTTTTTTTAAAACAATGATGGTATAGCCGTACCTGAAAGTTATGCACCATAACTCATGTTCCCTGAAGGAAGGGAACGAGGTGCAACACTATTGCTATGGGAAATTGCGCCCCCGCACAATTACCTGAAGGAATACATTCACGCCTTTAAAGCTGCTATATGTAACTTTTCTAACAATATATTTTTAACATATTTCTTCACTCTGTCACTAGATTGATGTTAGAGAGGTAATCTCTGAAAAAAACTAAAAAAAAATATTGTCCCCTTGCTTCTCCAGGTGGTAAATAAGCATTTCTAAAAAGAAAAAGTGACCCGCCATTTTCCAGCCAATAAAAACAAAGTTTGTAACCAGCCAATAAAAACCGAGCTTGAATTCGAATCAGCCAATAAAAACAGAGCTTGAATTTGAATTTTAACAGACCACAAGGGGGCAGTGCCATATATGGCTCTGAGGGGGAGGGATCAGAATGCTTTGCTTGTTGAAATTTTTTCTAAGTGCTGATGTTCTACAGAAACTGCAGACTCCACCTTTAAGCAGGGGCGTCACCCCAGAGACCCCGCCCTCTGGGTACTTAAAGTGCATGTTTCATGTTAGTTTTTTGGGCACAAACATAATATTTAGAGGTAATAAAGTAATTTTGATAATCCTCCCTGCTTTCCAAATTAATACCAATAGCCTTACAGACACAAATCAGGGGGAAAAAACAGAGCCTAAAAAAAACGCGCGGTTTGGGAGTCACGTGACACGTGACGAAAGTAGAGGGGGCGTCATAGTCGGAAGTTGTTGTTTTGTATTGAGTTGTATTGAAGTGAAAGAGGTCCAATAATGGTTAATATTTGTGTGTGCGGGGGTTGTTCGAACTCCAGTTTGTCTGGACATCGATTTCCTGCACCAAAAAAAGCCAGCTTTCACAGCTTGGGTGAGGTTTGTCCGGATGAAAAGGCCGGATTTCACCAACAGAAGCATCACAACCAACTCTGTGATTTGACCGCATTTGTCAGGAGGATTACAACGACAGCGACCTGAACGAACACAGGATTGACTTCAGAAGTAAGGACATGAATATAATTTATTAATCTTTTGGTTGAAAGTGGTTTAGGTTAGGAGCTATAAATTACGAAATATACAGAGCTAAACCGCAGCTAGGTCCACCCGGTTGCGTCTTAAAAAATTAATAAAAAATCGAATTTCATCTCAAATGTGTTATACAGGCGATCGTTAAGTAAATACACCCTTTATAATTACACTCTGAAAGCAGAAAAAATATCCACCGAGTGGTTTAGGAGATATAAGTGACTTTAGATGGAACAAAAAACGATGCTAATTTTAAGCTAGCGCGACCATGTTGCATGTCTTAAAAAATTAATAAAAAATCGAATTTCATCTCAAATGTGTTATACAGGCGATCGTTAAGTAAATACACCCTTTATAATTACACTCTGAAAGCAGAAAAAATATCCACCGAGTGGTTTAGGAGATATAAGTGACTTTAGATGGAACAAAAAACGATGCTAATTTTAAGCTAGCGCGACCATGTTGCATGTCTTAAAAAATTAATAAAAAATCGAATTTCATCTCAAATGTGTTATACAGGCGATCGTTAAGTAAATACACCCTTTATAATTACACTCTGAAAGCAGAAAAAATATCCACCGAGTGGTTTAGGAGATATAAGTGACTTAGATGGAACAAAATACGATGCTAATTTTAAGCTAGCGCGACCATGTTGCATGTCTTAAAAAATTAATAAAAAATCGAATTTCATCTCAAATGTGTTATACAGGCGATCGTTAAGTAAATACACCCTTTATAATTACACTCTGAAAGCAGAAAAAATATCCACTGAGTGGTTTAGGATGGAAAAAGTAATTGTTTAGGGAGCTAAGGCTAATGTAGTTAAATCCATCAGTGGTGTAATTAATGCTGTACATTTATCTCTATATTTAGGCTATATGTAAATATAAACCATTTTTAGCTTTAGGTAGTATCTAGTCAAATAACTTCTAGATACAGTACACTGTATCTAGAAGTTATTTGGCTAGATATTTGATGTAATAGTCAGAGATGACATACTTATGTCAAAACAACTTTGTAATCTGTCGCCTCCTCCTGGTGCGATCCCATATCTTTCTTAGCTAAAGCACGAACGTTCCCCTCCTGTGATGTCACTTCCGGTTTACCGCTGAGGGCACTATTTTTAGACAGAGTAGCGAGGGAAGACAAAAAAGGTAGTAGTAGCACATTTTATTTTGAGATATGATCTGTATTTTTGATGAAAATTGGAGTTTTAGACATGTTAGGTTGAAAAGGCAACAACATGTGTTTAACGTGAAAGACGCACTTTAAGACGCGGATGCCCATCCTACTTCCTCCAAATGTATGGAAGCGGATATGAGACGAAATGAAAACTAAAATGGTTTAGCAGGAATGCTTTTTCATTTCAAAGCCAAGCTGCCTTTTTTGAGTCATAAATAAAATTAAAAATGAATAAACCAAACTGCATTTTCATTTTCTTCTTCGAGACTGCTCAATTTGTAACTTAATTAAAATGATAAGTAAAATAACATTTAACATTTAATTTTCAATATATGTCTTTGTAAAAAGTGGCCAAAATTCATTTTGAAATGTCAATTTTGAAAATTAAAATGAAATAGCAGAAATGCTTTTTAATTTCAAAGTCAAGCTGCCTTTTTTGAGTCAGAAATAAAATTAAGATTAAATCATTTTCATTTTCTTAGTCAACACTGTCAATTGTCATTGAACTACAGAGCAAACTGCCTTTTCATTTTCAGCCTGCCCCCCTGCGCTTTTAGTGTGACAATATTCAATCTCAAATGGCAAATCCAAGTCCCGCCCACTGAATCACTGATTGGCTGTTTTAGCAGCAGGCGGAGATTTAGACAGGAGGACAGTGTTCTGCTGCTGCTGGGTTGGTTAAACACCCAATTTGAAAGACAGTACCTCAAAAGAAGGTGCCAAGATTTTATCTAAGTCACAGTCTGGTGAGTGAACCTTTATTGTCATTCGCACCACATGTGGTACATGTGTTGAAACAAGATTATTTACACAGGCTCCCAGTTCCATCCAACAATAAAGTGTTAAAGAACAGTAATACATCTAAGATGTGAACTAAGAAAAATATCAACTAAAAATACACTAAGCACTAATATCATAGAAAAACATTACTCCACACAGCAGCACAAACATGTAATAAAAATAAAATAATAAAAGTTTGTTTTGAAAATAACTGTTCACGAGAGAAAAATGAGTGCTGCTCTCCTCTGATGCTGAAATCCTGAAGGCCCACGATGCTCTCCTTGCAGGTGGACAGCAGCTGAGTGAAAAGGTCAGGCTGGGTTTTTATTCTGTGTTCAGAGCTGCAGATCCTTCACGTCGTCTGTTTCCTGTTTCAGGAGGAAGCTGCAGCGATCATCTCCCTGGTACGTCTCAGCAGAATCATCTTTTCATCTCATGTGACGTGCATCACTACAGGAATGACATCAGCATTTCTCAGTAAAACTGATCGGGTTCTAAAATTATTTAAATCAAAGCTCAGGTGAGCAAAAACTCACATGTTCCACCGAGACATTATTTATGAAACAGCTGGTTCCACAGGATCTCAGAGATTTGGGATCAGGGGGCTGCTGATTAACTGATGGGACCACCTGTGACCTGCAGCAGCATCCACAACGCCAAGGCAGAAAGACATCAGCAATGACCTCAGAGAAGCAGCTGTTGCTGCTCGTCGATCTGTGAAGGGTCAAAGGTCATTGAGAGTCCATCGTTTTACAAAGAGAGAGCGATTATTCACACGAGGAAAACATTTCAGACAGCTGTCAATCTTCACAGCAGATCCACCCTGAAGGTCAGACTGTGCAGTGACTTTACAGACCTCAGTCAGCAGGTCAAAGGTCATGGCCTCTTCTGTCTAAAAACAACATGGCAGCGCCACTGAGGTTTGGAAAGTCTCATCTAAAGGAACCAACAAACTTCTGGACCAGAATCAGAGCAGAGGACAGATGTTTACCCAGAATGCACTGCAGCAAACCTCTCCAGCTGTCAGCACGGTGGT
Source organism: Garcialebias charrua (assembly GCA_038048925.1). Classification (NCBI taxonomy): domain Eukaryota; kingdom Metazoa; phylum Chordata; class Actinopteri; order Cyprinodontiformes; family Rivulidae; genus Garcialebias; species Garcialebias charrua. Next base: position 6,435 of record JBBPBX010086522.1, read on the forward strand.
GGAGGCTGATGGTTCGGGCTCCTGTCACTGAGTGGACCAGAACTTCTCTGGAGACCAAAAGGTTCTGGAGAACTGTCTGTCCAACAGCTGAAGCAGCTTGGACCAAACTGGGTCCAACAGAACCACGATCCCAAACCCAGCAGCTGATCTGGACCAACAGAACCACGATCCCAAACCCAGCAGCTGATCTGGACCAACAGAACCACGATCCCAAACCCAGCAGCTGATCTGGACCAACAGAACCACGATCCCAAACCCAGCAGCTGATCTGGACCAAGGTCCAGTCAGAGTCCAGAACCTCCACCTGACTGATGCAGTGGTGGACCTTCAGAGAGCTGAGCAGAACCCAACGAAGAGCGGGCCAGAACTCCTCCAGAACCATGAGACTGTAAACCACTGAGGGTTCTGCTGCTGCTGGGTCAGAGCGGTGACTCTGGACTCTGTTGTTTTGTTCCCTTCATGAAGAATTAGAACCCGATCAGTTTGATCATTTTTCTTCAACGTTTCTCCTTGAAGTGAATTGTTCAGAGAAACGTTTCACCTCCTGCCTCTCTGTGTTGCAGTCGTCTGATCATGCTGATTCTGGATCAGTTCTTCCTTTAGCTTTCCGCCCCCCAGGTAACATTTCTGTTTGTACAAAACTTTAAAACCTGCCACCTCTTCTAAACATAAAGTTATTATAGAAAACTTTTAGATTATTATACTTTGTTACAAAAGAAATGCATCACCAACAAGATCTGAAAAGATAAAGTTAAAAAACAAAATGTTTAAAGTTACTCATAATCTGCACAATTGTGGATATGTGGATGTTGGAATTAATCAATCCTCCATCTCCCGTTTACAACTTGTACAGAACTCTGCCGCGCGCTTTTTGACCAACACACGAAAATATGAACACATCACTCCTGTCCTGTCCTCTCTACACTGGCTCCCGGTTCAGTTCAGGATACAGTTCAAGCTGCTCCTGTTTGTTTTCAAAGCTCTGAATGGACTTGCTCCTCTGTACATCTCAGAACTTTTGAAAGTCCATCAGCCCGGCAGAGCTTTACGATCTGCCAGTCAACACCTGCTGGAGGTGCCTCGCTCAAGGTACAAACAATGGGGAGACCGGTCATTTTCTGTTGCCGGCCCAAAAGCCTGGAACAGTCTCCCCCTTGAGCTGCGTGCCACCTCTGATCTGACTCTGTTCAAAACCAGACTGAAGACCCACTTGTTCAAAAAAGCTTTCAGTGTGTAACTTTTATTACTTTTGGTATTTTAGTATGTAGCATTTTTATTTCCATTGCCTCCTTTTATTGCTGTTGTTTTTTATTCTATTTTCACTGATTTATTGTACCGGTTTTTATATTTTCTGTCCTGTTAAGCACCTTGGTCAATGCAAGGCATTGTAGGAAGGTGCTATACAAATAAAGTTTATTATTATTATTTATTATTATTTTATTAAAAATAAAGTTTTTAAACAAACGTTTTTGTTTAAAAAAAGAAATCATTACAATTCCAAAAGTTTTAATTACTATTTTAATTTTACTTAACTGTTAGTTTTTTTCATTGAATATTTGTGAAAAAAAATTTCATTCAACCTTTATTTAGTCAGGTAAATCTTATTGAGCCTCGATTGCTCATTTACGAAAGCGACCTGCTACAAACTAAAGAATGATGAACAGCAATGATACAATTACATTAAACAATAAACAAAAGAAAAAAGTAGCAAAAACATTATAAGGTAGATGTACAAAATCAAAAACAGGAACATATCTGCATTGGTTTCTGCCAGGATTCCAACAGATTCTGAAAATTATTTAGTGAGGTCAGGGCCGAGAGCTTCAGATCTTTTTGTAAGATATTCCATGAAACAGGAGCAGAGTAGGAGAAGGCCCTTTTTCCAAGTTCAGTCCTCACTGAGGGAACACTGCAGGTAATCATGTCCTGAGAGCGCACGCTGTAGCTGCACTCACACAAAGACATGTAGGAGGAGATGTATGATGTATGACGACTGAGAATCTTCACCAGCATATGAGGGCAGCAGACCAATCCCTAAACAAGACCCTAAACTTACTTAAAGTCTGGATAGAGTTTTGTCACCGTCATTTGTACGCTTTTATTGGACAGGAGCGACTTGATTGGTTATTACATATATTATATCTATTATGGTAGTCCAGGGTGAGTTATTCTTAATTCTAAATGAATATCCTTGTTGGACTTTTATTTAAGTGCTTTTCTCCTTCAAGATACATTTACCTAACACTAGAATAAATGCAATGTACATTATGCAGCAAAGGAAATTAGAAGATTGGACATATTCATTCATTCAACTTTTATTTCGTCAGGTTAATATCATTGAGCCTTGAGGACTCATTAACAAGAGCGACCTACTACAAACTAAAGAGTGATGACAACAATAACAGTAGCAATTTCCTTAAACAATCAACAATAGACAAACATAAAAGAGAAATACAGATTTTTTTTTTTTACAAATTAAAAACAAAATATTAAAGTAACAAAAACATTATAAAGTAGATGTAGAAAATCAGTAGCAGTAATCAGTAACAGGAACATGTCTGCATTGGGTTTTTGCCAGGATTCCAAAAGATTCTTAAAACCATTTCTGTGCCGGAGTCAGCTTTTGAAGATTACGTCGCACCAACAGGAAAAGGAACAAGCACAACTTCCGTATTTACAAAATAAAATCACCACGGGCGGACTAATCCTAGCTCTATACGGGTTTATTTGTACAAAAATGCTGTCAAACTATCATTTATGACTACGCCTACAAATGCAATGCAAGAAATAAATAAATAAATAAATAAAGTATTTTATTCTGAAAATGTAATACATCACTTCCTGTTGCTCAAACCATGTCCTGTCGCTCATTTACGAGAGAAGATCAAGGCAGCAGTCTCTACTGTTGTTCTCCTTCTTCCACCGAATTAATTGTTTTGTTCTGACTTACTTATTTATCACTTGATTTATCGCGCGATCTCGCAATTCCCGCGCATGCATCTCGGAGCGGCGCATCCAGGCGGACCTGAGCGGAGCGCAGGTAGTGGAAATTGGACTCGCTCAGCTGCGACCTGCGGAGCGGGGCGGAGCCGGACCACATGTGTATTTTTGGCGTCAGGGTAGAAGCTGTTCCTCAGTCTAGTGGTTCTACACTTTTAATGCTCCTCAGCCTCCGTCCTGAGGGGAGTGGGGCAAAAAGTGTGTGTGCTGGGTGAGTGGGGGCCTTCATGATGCAGGTGGCCCTCTTCCTGCATCTGGAGGTGTAGATGTCTGTGATGGTGGGGAGACTGACTCCAACATCTTCTGTGCAGCCTTCACCACTCTCTGTAGAGCTTTCCTCTCTTCAGCTGTGCAGCCTCCATGCTACATGTTGATGCTGGAGCATAGGATGCTCTCCACTGCACACCTGTAGAAGGAGGTGAGGATTGAACTTCTCAGACCAGCTCGTCTCAGCCGTCTGAGGAAGTAGAGTCTCTGATGAACTTTCTTGATCAAGCTGGTGGTGTTGTTGCTCCAACTGAGGTTATCATTCATGTGTACACCCAGGTACTTGTAGCTGGAGACCATTTCCACTGCAGATCCTCTTATGTTCAGTGGGGTGTGGGTGTGTTTGTTCCTTCTGAAGTCCACAACCATCTCCTTTGTCTTCTTCACATTCATGTGAAGGTTATTCTCTTTGCACCAGCTCTCCAGGTGTTCCACCTCCTGCCTGTAGCTGGACTCATTGTTTGTGATGCATCCCACCACAGCTGTATCATCTGCAAACTTTACAATATGACCACCTGGATGGGTACCTGCACAATCATATGTGAGCAAAGTGAACAGAAGAGGGCTCAACACACATCCTTGTGGAGAGCCAGTGCTGAGGGTTATGGTGGAGGAGTACCGTTATGTTGAACACATTGCCTCCGATTGGACAGATAGTTAGAAAACCAACCAATGGTGTGATCTGAGAAACCGATTTCTGAGAGCTTATGACACAATATATTATGATCCACAGTGTCAAAAGCTTTAGACAGGTCTAAGAAAAGTGCAGCACAATAATCCTTAGCATCCAATGCTTCAACAACGTCATTAAGAACCTTCAGTGAAGCAGTTTTTGTGCTGTGTTGTTTCCTGAAACTAGATTGATGGAGAGGTAAGATGTTGAATGAGTCTAGATAATTTTTTGATTTGAGAGTTTATCAGTATTTCTAGAACCTTGGCTAAAATGCAGAGTTTAGAGATCGGTCGATAATTTTTCAGTGAAGTGGGGTCACCTCCCTTCAGCATAGAACAAAGGCTGTTTTCCAAGCATCCGGAATGGAGTTTTGTCTTATGGACAGATTCAAGATTTGGATCAAACCTTGCAGCTAAGATACCAAAAGTAGATAAAAATGTGACCCACTCAATTACAGGGTGTGCAAATAGTATTTTTCTAAATGGAACTAACAAAGAGGAAATAATGAATGTAGTAAAACATCTTACAGATAAGAGATCGAAAGACTGGGTGGACATGGATATGATGTTTGTGAAGGACATAATGAGCCGTTCTGTGTGTGTTACGTTTCGTCGATACTGCATCACTCAACGTATCCCGCTACCATCCGATCTCCTTAGCAGATGCATTATCACTCTGTGCTCCGGTTGTTCTTTATACTGTATTTCATAGACCAAACCTTAGAATCCATGTTAGCCTTTTTGGCTTCCTCCACTGTTCTGAATTCGCTCAAACCTCTTCTATCCATAATCCTCTCATTCACCCTTGCCTGTCTGACATTTCCTGTCACAGTCACGGCACACTTATTTTCACTCTGTGAAGAAGCAAGACCGATGAATTTGCAGTTTCTCATCCCTTATACCTGTTTCGCCTTACTTCTTTCCTTAGCCCGTGCAAAACTATTTATAAGTATTTTCAGTCCTGATACGCAGCTAACGCTTCTCCTCAAAATCCACTCTTCATTTCAGAATCTGGAAATCTAGCACCTCGCTTCTGGTTCTCTCGTCATCTTCGCGTATCACCCGATCAGCGTATCACCCGATCACTACTCAATCCATTCTTTCCGCATCGGCGCAGCCTCTTCCACTTCTAGCCAAGGCATTTCTGATCAAACCATTCAAATTCTAGGTCACTGGTCTTCACTAGCCTATCGTTCCTACATTCGAAATAACCTCAATGACTTGTTTCAAGCCCACTCTCTCCTCAGTTCAGTTTAATTCACCAGACTCTTTTGGGGATCATAAGCGAGCCGGGAAACATTAAGAAGATCAGCTTCCCGAAAACATATTCCCACCAGAGTCTTCACTTCCTAAAGCCCATCAGCATCCTCCTCGGCAGACCATATCCACCTCACTCATCCCTTCACCCCTTCATCCCTTCTTTCCTACCGACTCCTCACCCCTTTCCTTATCCCTCCCCTCACCCTTCCCCACCTTCTTCTTCCATCAATAAATCTTTAAACTCATATCTTGTGGCGTGGTCCTTGCTAGTGAACATCCAGTCAGATTTGTTCCGTCTCAAACTTGTCCTAAATGCTGATAAAACCAAAGGGATGTTTTTTTCAAACAGGAAGTCGGTCCCAGCAGTTCTTCCTCTGATTTTATCCTCAAATGATGTCCCTATTGAGTTTTTTGATTCCTATAAATATTTGGGTATCCTGGTCAATTCGCATCTCTCTTTTAAACTACACGTGGAAAACCTAGTGAAGAAACTGAAAGTTAAACTGGGTTTCTTTTTCAGAAATAGATTATGTCTAACACTGAATGTTAGGAAACACCTTGTATCTGTGACTTTCCTTCCCTCCATTGATTACGGTGACATTCTCTATATGAATGCTCCTACAAGCACCCTGCAGATGTTGGATGCTGTCTATCATGGTGCACTAAGATTCATAACTGGCTGTGATTATCATACCCACCACTGCACCCAGTATTCACTGGTTAACTGGTCACCATTAACCTCACGCAGACTCTTCCACTGGTAAATTTTCATCTTTTAATTACTTCTTGGTCTGCTGCATTCATACATCTCCTCCTTAGGGCTGGGCCATATCATATCGTTTACGATAATACCGGTAAAAATAGCTTGCCCGGGCAAAAAAAAAGATATCATGATATGCTAATTTCATGACGTGATACGTAAGGACGTCCCGCCCCCCAACCGAGCGCTTCAAACTGAACTGCGCACCTCTCTTCCACCAGTCTGTACTGGTGCTAAAATGATAAAAACAAACCGCGCGTCGTGTCAGCTTCTGTCCCCTGCTCTGAACAGCAGGTAGAGGATCAAATGCCCCCACTCCACTGAGCAGCCGCGCTACGGGCTGGTCTCCCTCGCTCTGAAAACTGTTTGTCTCTACAAACGCGCGTGGCTCTCCACGGTCAAGAGAAAACCACAGTGAAGTTCCCTGATGCATGCTCAATAATCCAGGTAGAAAAATCTAAAAAAGCTAAGTCTGGTCCTCTGGACATTCAAAAAACAAAACAAAGCAAAAAAAAAAAAAAAGCTGTAGAAACGTTTCGTCTTTCGTCCGAAAGACTTCCTCAGTCTGAGAAGCTGTGTTCAGCTCAGTCTTATAAATAGCACCCTCCCACAGTGAAGTTATTTTCAAGTTGGAAGTTGGATATTCGAGCTCCGTGTCTTCATCGGTGCGTTGCTCTCGTCAGTCCACTTCATGGAGTCTGATTTCGGGCAGCCGCGCTGAGTCTGCCCCTATTCAGAGACGTCATGGTTCACTTAGGGACCGTCAACAAATTTTCGACCGTGTCACTCTTTAGAAACAAAGAATAATATATTTTACATGGAGAGTGATTTAGGAAACTACACCTGAACTTTAGTTTTTGTGGTGGTTTTTGTTTATCAATCAATCAATCTTTATTTATAGAGCCCTTTTCAGCAGCCAGAAGGTGCACAAAGTGCTGAACAATACAGAAATAAAACAAACAATAAAAAATAACAATAAAAAACAGCCAGTTAAAAATTAAAAACAATTTAGACCTAACAAGAATGTCAAAGAACTACTAGGTATTAAAAGCCTAAAGATAGTCCATTATATTTTGTGCAGACTTTTTCAATCTAAATAACAGATCTTTTTTATTTTTTATTTTTATACTGACTGAATACTTTACTAAATAAAGTAATTTCAGTCAAATTAACCCTTGTTGTTTAAAAAAAATTATAATACTGCAAAGTAACATGTTAAATTAATTTTGTCAAATAAATAAATTTGATTTCTTTTTTTTGGGTTATATCACGAAATTTATCGTTATCGTGATATCGCTCTGAAATATCACAATATAATTTTTGAGCCATATCGCCCACCCCTACTCCTCCTACATGTCTTTGCGTGAGTGCAGCTACAGCATGCACTCTCAGGACATGATCACCTGCAATGTTCTGTCAGTGAGGACTGAACTTGGCAAAAGGACCTTCTCCTACTCTGCTCCTGCTTCCTGGAATATCTTACAAAAAGATCTGAAGCTCTCGGCCTTGACCTCTAAATGGTTTTAAGAATCTGTTGGAATCCTGGCAAAAACCCAATGCAGACATGTTCCTGTTACTGATTACTGCTACTGATTTTCTACATCTACTTTATAATGTTTTTGTTACTTTAATATTTTGTTTTTAATTTGTAAAAAAAAAAATCTGTATTTCTCTTTTATATTTGTCTGTTGTTGATTGTTTAAGGACATTTCTACTGTTATTGTTGTCATCACTCTTTAGTTTGTAGCAGGTCGCTCTTGTTAATGAGTCCTCGAGGCTCAATGAGATTAACCTGACGAAATAAAGGTTGAATGAATGAATATGTCCCATCTTCTAATTTACTTTGCTGCATAATGTACATTGCATTTATTCTAGCATTAGGTAAATGTATCTTGAAGGAGAATAGCACTTAAATAAAAGTCCAACAAGGATATTCATTTAGAATTAAGAATAACTCACCCTGGACTACCTACTACCTACCTACTACCTACTAGTTTTTGCTACTTTTTTCTTTTTCTTTTGTTTATTGTTTAATGTAATTGTATCATTGCTGTTCATCATTCTTTAGTTTGTAGCAGGTCGCTTTCGTAAATGAGCCCTCGAGGCTCAATAAGATTTACCTGACTAAATAAAGGTTGAATGAAAATTGTTTTCACAAATATTCAATGAAAAAAACTAACAGTTAAGTAAAATTAAAATAGTAATCAAAACTTTTGGAATTGTAATGATTTCTTTTTTTAAACAAAAACGTTTGTTTAAAAACTTTATTTTTAATAAAATAAATAATTTTTCTCTCGTGAACAGTTATTTTCAAAACAAACTTTTATTATTTTATTTTTATTACATGTTTGTGCTGCTGTGTGGAGTAATGTTTTTCTATGATATTAGTGCTTAGTGTATTTTTAGTTGATATTTTTCTTAGTTCACATCTTAGATGTATTACTGAACTGGGAGCCTGTGTAAATAATCTTGTTTATCACATGTACCAC
>JBBPBX010086523.1:0-13050 GCA_038048925.1 Garcialebias charrua
AGTGTGATGAAAAGGGTAAAGGTCTTTGTGTAGGCTAATGGCTAGCTTAACAATGACCTGTTTTATATAATTTTTCAGGTTTATGAAACAAATTTCTCAAAAATGTCTAACAAGTGTGAATAAACATTAACCAATATTTCATTTCTACACTTTTCCATTGATTGTTTAGTTTGTTGAAGTTTTATCACACAAACATCCTTCCTTACCCATAAAGGAAAGGAAACCAGTGGAACAAAAATTGTGTCGTATGTGCTCAGGATTCCTTGTGAAATTGTTGATACTAGTCATTCAGTGCTTTCAGCACTGCCCTCTGGCGGTCAGTAGGGATGAAATAGAATGAAAGTTACCAATGTAACTAAGTGACGTGCGGTCAGGGGCGGCAAGTGAGGCCACGCCTCCCCTGTCATCATGAAAAGAAAAAAAAAATAATTGAAAAAATAAATGTAATTATTGTCTTTATCCTTTGATTTGTACTATAAACTTATTTTACTAAAACCTAAACCAGTTTTAAGTTGATTTTCATTCAAAATCGCCAATTTTTCTTATTTAGTGTTCAAATGTACTGAGATGAGACGTGCAGACCTGCGCAGAGAGGCACTGCGCAGGAGAGGCACCGGCTGCTTCACTTCACTCACTCGGGTGACGTGCTGCAGGCAGCTGCTGTGTGAGCGATTTGGGAAGGCAGGAAAATTCCTGCCTCTTATGTCGCTATTAAAATGTCCAAATACTTTTGCTATATAAACTACATTTCTATAGTTTAGCTGGTGAATATAATGTCTCGTGTTTTTGTCTAAAACTGTATCTGTGCGCTGAACGATCTCATAAAACGGCTGTGAAGGTGTCAGGTTACATCCACACACACACACAGGCAGGCGAGCCTCTGGAGGCGGGGCTACTGAGCTCAGGGTTCTGTTCATAGTTGCCAAGTCCGCTTATTTCAAGCGGCATTGGGCTTGTTTTTCCCTGGAGTCGCTTTTAAATTCGGTGAGCCGCTTGTGGCGTTTTTTGTGCTTACCATGAGTGTTGCGTCGCTTATTTGGGCTTGTTTTGAGAAATGTACTCCTGAAGTTATTTTAAAGGTATTTTTGATGTTTCTCTGCACGCTTATTTCGTCTGTGTATGGGAAACATACGCAGATGACAAGATTAGACAATTATTATTATTATTATTATTAATAAATATGCTGGTTTGGTGCTGATGTAGCTTTATTGTTTAAACTGCACAATACACTTATCAGACGGCACGATCCTGCATTACTCCGTTCTCTGCACTTTCTATCTTCACACACACACTGAACCCGCGTGCCTACGTCACGCTCTCTCTCGCGGTGCGTTCACTGACACTCTGTAATATACATGCACGAACACTGCTGTATACATTACAGTATTGTGACATCATTTTTGAACTTTGCATATAGTGACACCACATATATATCTTGTATCATTCAACTATGTTCGTTTTTAGCAAACAAAATGATAAATTAATGAAAATTACTTTCAAAGTGAGTTTAAAATTAAAAACCGTGTATCTTCACGGGACATCCGACTACACGCGAATGCAACATTGTTCTTTATTCTTTGTCTCTGTTCTTTATTCTTTGTCTAGACAAGACAACGCTAATGTGAGCTCTAAGTGGGGTAAATATGGAAAAAAATATAATAAAGATTGGGAGAAAGAGCGTGCTCTTCAAGACTGGATCCGACCACAGATGGGAGAAAAATGCAAAATGTATTTTTATTTTTTAGACTGAATACGTTCTTTTATGTATAATTTTGCTAGATATATGTAATGCCATAATAAATATGTTTATACTGTTTAAAACTGCCTTTTTTTACACAATGGGATGGGTTGCCAGCTGGGCTTTTTTTGGGCTTTTTTTGAAAGAGCGAGCCGCTTGTTTGTGCTTGTTTTGAAGGAGCTGATCGCTTCTTTCGGTCTGGAGATCTGGCAACCCTGGTTCTGTTTCAGCCTCGCGCTGCAGGAGGGAAAGTGACAGCGCAAACAGAGCAAAAAGAGTAACTTTTCACAATCTACAAATATCTAGAACATTAAACACTTAACTAAAAGTTTTAGTATTTTGTTAACAATTTAGTTTTGATCATTTTTAAACATAAGCACAGAGTTTACATTTTTAACATGATTTCCCAAAACATTCCACAATTCAACTCCCTGTATTGAAATAAACCGTCCCTTCAAACTAGTTCTATACCTTGGCTTTGCAAAAAATTCAGTTCCCTTTAGACTAGCAGCTTTCCCTTAACAAAATACATTTGAGGGTTCTACTAACAAAATATTATAGTCCACCAAATCATTAAACTTCAGTACTTTGAGTTGTTTAAATAATATATTATATTACATTAAGACTTTCTTGTAATAATTCTCACAGCTCTTTTCTGTAAAATAAAAATAGATTTTGTTATAGTTTAATTTAATTTATAAGTAAAAGTAAGACTAAAATAATTTTTTCTCCAAATTAAATGTGCTTTTTTGTGTGCTACAGTTTGTATGTGTAAAGATTGCTGATATGACATTTTAAACACAACCCGTTAACTGCTGCCAATCAAATGGTGAATAAACTACTCTGTAGGGTTCATGTATTATAAAAGAAGAAAATAATGCTATCCAAAGTATCCAAACCACTGAAGAAGCTATGGCAGACAGAAGCCAAAATGTGGAGAACATTTTTTGTCTGTTTTCTATTATACATATGGAAAAAATACTGCACAGTGCCTCACCAGCCATGAACCTCACCGCACGTCACTGATATATATATATATATATATATATATATATATATATATATATATATATATATATATATATATATATATATATATATATATATATATATATATGTATATATATATATATATATATATATATATATATATATATATATATATATATGGTATTTCTGTTTTTATTTGTCAGTTTCGGTCCTCCAATAAATGTCAACACTTCTGCTTGTCTTGGACAAATGTTTTCTTTTACACTTGATTTAAGGCTTGTCTCATCTGTATTTGATAGAGAAAGATAAAAATAAATGTTTCATATTTGAAATGGAAGCATATTTGGTGTAATTATTTTTAGGAAAATGGTGAACTTGGCTTTCTTAGTGGAGACAGGGAACAATATTTGGAAATGTTAGTTTACTTAAATTGCTATTTTAAGTTCAATTTCTGCCTTAAAATCTTGATTTAAATTAACTCAAAAAGGGAATTGGTATGTCAATTTAACTTTAAAATGAGAGTTGAACGTATATATAATTGTTTGTTACTTTAACAAATGAAAACAAGTTTTTATGAATGGATAATGTAACTTTGCAAGTTATTTAAACTCAGAGTTTGAAGTTCATACAACAAGTAAACATTAAAGGTGCAGTCTGCAGTTTCTGTAGTGTAGTCTGTAAGTTTTCTAAAAATATTTTTTTAAACATATTTCTTCACTCTGTCACTATCTCCTGACAGACTGATGTTAGACAAAGTAATCTCTGAAAAAAAACTATATTCCCCTTGCTTCTCCAGGTGTTCCTAAAAGCATTTCTAAAAAGCCACAGTGACCCGCCGTTAACCAGCCAATAAAAACAGAGTTTTTAACCAGCCAATAAAAACAGAGCTTCTCCCTTCTCATGCTCCTAACCCACGCCCCCGCCTGTCCCAGCCCCCGCGACCGTGCAGGTTCTCGTTAAAAGGATTGCAAGGCGATGCAAAACTGTTTTGTATGTGACACAAATGTATTAAATTCCCCTTCTTCATCCCGGATCTGGACTTTTCTTTTGTTTTTTTTTGCCAAAAGTCAAGTGATCGCTTCCTCCTACGCTGACTCCATGACTGAAACAATGAGGAAATGAATGAATTTGTCACGAGCAAATTAAACTCGGGTTCAACATGGCTGCGCAAGGCTCAGCAGATTTGCTAGGGTTCTGGTGGGCTGGACCAGCGCTCCATGTTTTTATTTTATTTTTTAGAATGTTTTATTAAAGGGGACCAAATGTAGGATATATAATTTTTTGTGGTTTATCTGTGGGCTATCCAGACCATTTTCAGTCAATTTTATACACAAAATAATGCTTAGATTAAAAAATATCCCCTTTCTAATTCTGCCAAATTTCACTTCCGTTCTAAACGACCGGTTTATGAATAATGAGGTCTGAAAGCCACGCCCTACAAAGACCTATTTACATTAACTACGCCCTCTGCAACAGCCAGTATCTCTAATATGTTGTTATTTTAAAATTAGCTCTTTTTTATTACTCATTTGACTTACTGTTAGTGCTAGTAGCTTAAGATAACTTACCAAAAGCCCTCTGCGCGCGCCGCCATTTGCAGCTCCTTTTTTTAGCATTAGCTCCGAGGCTAATGATAGCTTTTCCTCTCCGAGCGGGCGGTGTGCTCCGCTCGTTGCATGCGGCGCTTGTTGGAGCGTGCTTCAGTCCACACACAAAGTTCACAGAATGTCTCCAGTTAATTTATCCGCATGAGGCAACTTTTGACCGGACCCCCGGACCTCAAAAGTCATTAGCTCCCAACAACTCCCGCACGCAGATGGTGTCTTCGCCGGCGGTCTGCAAAACAAAAGGCTTAAAAAAAAAAAAGGAAATCCGCGACCGTGACGCGAACCTGTGTCCTTCGGATGACGAGTCCGGTTCATTACCTCTGGGCCAACCCTGCAGTTGTGCAAAAACAGACTTTCGTCGTATAAGAAATAATCACAACCACCTACATTTAGAACGCTGAAGTTTTGATTAGATTTTGATGAAGTGAAAGGTATTCTTAAAATAAATAAGTTGCTAATCTGAAAATATATCGATCAGTGGTGCTTGATGGCTCTTTTTTATTACTCATTACGCGAAGAGAGTGTGTGTGTGCACAGTTTTCTGCCGGCTTCGCGTTGGGAGCGATATTACACTAAAAATTGAACTAAAACGTAAAAATAACAATTATAAAGTATTATTATGTCGATGTATATATCTAGTCTCACCCCGATTTCTCCGAAACAAAAGGCTTTAAAAAAAAGGGGGGAAAAAAAAAGATGCCGTTGACGGGACGCGATCTCCGCTCTCCTGCGTGGCGGTCAAGTGTCGTAACCGCTCAACCAAACTGACAGTTGTGCAACAGTAGTCCTTCATCATATAAGAAACAAGTCCAAACCGCTAGAGTGTGTGTGCACAGTTTTAACGAGACAGAGTTCATTCAAACAAGGTAATAAAACATTCTGGTTTTACTCGAGATGTGCTGCATGGCTGGAGCAGGGCAAACCCCTAGCCCCCCATGGGCTAAATAAATGAATAAATGACCGCCAGGTCAGCTCCTAAACCGCTAGGCAACCGTGACATCTTTTATACTCAAGTGGGTGGAGCATCACCAGGGGTTGCTAGGTGAGGGGCTGGACTCAGGTTTGAGGTGATTGGCTACGGTTTGTGACATCACAAACCGCAGGAAGTGTGAAACGGAGCGTTTTTAATCACAGACAAATAAATCTACTTAGAGTAAATAAACCACTGGGTGCATTTTTTTGGCACAAGGACTGTTTTTTTATGAAGTAAATACCCAAAGTTTAGTAAAAAAAACATTAAAAAGTGAATTTTGCATGTGTGGTCCCCTTTAACATATAAACACAGAACTTCGCAGCGGCTGCCACAGGACATGCAGTGGAGGCGGAGCTAAGAAGGCAGAGCTGAATTTCAGCAGAGCAAGGGGGAGCAGAGCCATATATGGCTCTGAGTGGGGAGGGACCAGAATGCTTTCCCTGTTGAATTTTTTTTCTAAGTGCTACGTTCTATAGAAACTGCAGAGTGCACCTTTAATTAAACAAGGGTATAACTTAATTATTTGAGTTCAAATAGAATAATGATTGTAATTTTACTTGACAAGAGTACTCAATTTTTGGAGAATGAATAATGTTCTATAGTTAATCATTTCAACTTATGATATCATATTTAAACAATGACATCATAAATTAATAATAATAATAATAATAATAATAATAATAATAATAATGAATTTAATTTATAACGCACTTTTCATTAATGAAAATCTCAAAGTGCTACAAAGTGCAACAGAATTAAATGTCAATAAAACAAGTAATAAAACAAGTAAAATCAATAACAGTATCAACTAAGATCAAAGGTAGAATCATGAGGAGGCAGAGTATGCTCGGTTGAAAAGAAAGGTCTTCAAGCCGCTCTTAAAGTCAACCAGTGACTGTGGGGCTCTCAGGCAGTCAGGAAGAGAGTTCCACAGGCGGGGGGCAGCCACACTGAAAGCCCGGTCTCCCATGGTCCTTAATTTGGTTCTCGGAATGTGAAGGAGATTACTGTTCTGTGACCGCAGAGACCGGGTGGATGAGTATGGAATAAGAATGTCCTTTAGATAATCTGGTGAAGTTCCGTGTAAGCATTGATGTGTAATGAGAGCAGTTTTGTACTGAATTCTGTAGGCGACAGGAAGCCAATGAAGGTTATGGAGAATGGGCGTAATATGTTCAAATTTACGAACTCTCAACAAAATCCTTGCTGCACTGTTTTGAATATATTGAAGCTTCTGAAGGTATTTGCCAGGGATTCCAATAAACAGGGAGTTGCAGTAGTCGAGCCTGGAGGAGACAAAAGCATGGACGAGCTTCTCAGCATCGGAAAAAGTTAGGGATGGGCGAAGTCTGGAGATGTTTCCGAAGATGGAAGAAGCAAGTTTTAAACAGAAGCTTAATGTGATTTTCAAATGTAAGTTGTAAATAGACCTTTTACCAGTTGACGTCATCGCGCATGCGCACTCGTATTTTTCCAGAATTTTCCGGAAGTCGGGGGTAATAATACTACTCTGGTCGCGGTGGTGATCCTAGCTCCGTACGGTGGTGATCCGTGGATGGTGGTGATCCAAGCTCCGTGGATTACGTTCCTACATTACATCTTGGATATGGGAAACAGACAAAACAGAACAACCTCCCGCAGCAGAATGCTACTGGACAGTTGCTAAGCTAGCAGCTAGCTAGGTCTACTACGAGACCTCGCTGTTCCTCAGTCCACTGCCTGTGTTGAAGTTTCAACCTGTTTCAACCTGCGACATGCAAAGAGATTCTTCCTTCAACCCCCCTGAAGAAATAACAGGTGAATAAAATAGCATAAAACATGCAGCTGTATAAAAATGAACAGACCACTGCACTGTTAGCTGTCATCATTTGAACTCTTTCTGCGTTGAAAAAATATACAGTAGTAGTTTCCACAAGACAAACATGTTTTATTAACATTATTTGAGGTCTGACTTTAAAAACATTTCAGCCATTTCTCTGTTTCTGTAAGTCATTCGCACAGTTTTGCTGGGAGCATCGGTGAAATGCTGTCACAGAAAAAAAAAGCAATCCTGTCATCAATGTGTATAAGCATACAGTTTACAGTAACTATACACAAGACTGTTTTGTTTATTGTCAAACATGAATAAATACTTTGTTTTACAGCAGCAACTGTCCACCAACTCCTTGCTGACAAAGGGTTTGATGTCAAGTCAGAGGTGGAAAAAGAGAAGTTAGTCTGTTCAACCCCCCTGAAGAAATAACAGGTGAATAAAATAGCATAAAACATGCAGCTGTATAAGAATGAACAGACCACTGCACTGTTAGCTGTCATCATTTGAACTCTTTCTGCGTTGAAAAAATATACAGTAGTAGTTTCCACAAGACAAACATGTTTTATTAACATTATTTGAGGTCTGACTTTAAAAACATTTCAGCCATTTCTCTGTTTCTGTAAGTCATTCGCACAGTTTTGCTGGGAGCATCTGTGAAATGCTGTCACAGAAAAAAAAAGCAATCCTGTCATCAATGTGTATAAGCATACAGTTTAACTATACACAAGACTGTTTTGTTTATTGTCAAATATGAATTAATACTTTTTGTTTTACAGCAGCAACTGGCCAACAACTCCTTGCTGACAAAGGGTTTGATGTCAAGTCAGAGGTTGAAAAAGGGAAGCTAGTCTGTTCAACCCCCCTGAAGAAATAACAGGTGAATAAAATAGCATCAAACACTGTGCACAGTTTTGCTGGGAGCATCGGTGTACGGTGGCCCTGAGGTGCAAAACACATTAACAAATAAGTGTTTAGCCTTATTTGTTAATGTGTTTTGCACCTCAGGGCCACCGTAGGAGTGTTGTGACCTTTTTTAGCAGTAAGTGCAATAAAGTAAAAATATCTTTGTAAGTACAGGTGTTTACAGCAGCGTCTAACTGGCCCGGCGGTGCACAAAGATTCGCTTGCCCGCTGGGCCGACACGCATTTATGGACCTGTCAGGCCTGTCATGATCCAAATATATGTATTTTAAATAAATTATGTCGACCGTGACATCACATTTGTTGAAGTTTTTGAAGGACATCACGCTAATCCAATGAAAACTCACAGCACTCCTCAGCTGGCTCAGTCATTCCCTCCCCAATTTGACCAAATTTATATACTGTATTCAAATCCATGTTTATTACAGTAATTGATTAATGAGATAGTCCACACATCCCAAAACACATTGATTGTAGTACATTAAATTTAGAAATGAACACACCAACCTTTAAAAATAAAGAAACTGTGCTCTAATTTGACTTTTAGTGAAGTGGAACTTTTGTTTAGTTAAATTTTTTAATCTGTTAATATACAAATGCTGTTTTAGTGTGCTGGTGAAGATTCTCAGTCGTCCAGGACATGATAAAATCAGAACAAGCGCTCAATGCAAAAACAACTGGACTTTATTTGTTGCAGAAAGGGTGAAACGTTTTCTGCAACAAATAAAGTCCAGTTGTTTTTGTATTGAGCACTTGTTCTGATCTTCTGGTATGTGTTGTTTCTGTTTGTGACTTATATAAATAATGTGTGTGCTTGTGAGACATTTAAAGATGTTTTGAACTTCTGGCAGGTCTCTCTGATGGCGTGGAGATTGAACAGGGGTCGCGGTCGTCAGCTACTTCATCTGCCGGAGAGTCTGGATCGAGAAACCACAGCCAGGGCTTTGAGCATATCTTAAAAGGAAAAAAACAAGGAGTTTTAAAATCTAGACAAAATAAAGGAATTAAAGAAACATACAGATAAGCGTTATTGGTTTTTAATGTTTACTACTACAACCTGCAATAGGTCAAGAATGGCTCCACGCTCAAAATGTCCTTGTGAAGACCAGCCAGCAGTGATGGTGGGCTCATTCCGGTCATCAGGATGTCGTGGGTCAAAACACAGTCTGTTCAGCGTTCTCCTGGAAAACTTCTCAACATAGATGTCATGCCTTAAATGACACCAACATGAAAAATGTGGTTGATATCTAACACATATTAGCAAATCTATTTGTAGAAGTGTTTTTTAAAAAATGTCAAAAAACTATTCCAGATCTTACCATTGTAGAAAACATTTAAAACCGTACATATGTGATTGCATTTATTATCTAGTGCCACTAGAAAACAACAATAATTAACACAATACAATAAACTACAATTGTACAATGTTGAATAGTTTTTTGACTGGGATAAGACAAGATAAGTGATATTGTATTATTCCAATTGTTGGTGAAGTTTCACTGAAAGTCACCTTTCTGGGTATTTGTGTTATAAGCGTAATATGAAATGTCTTCAGGAACACTGATTAAACTCACTTTAAAACTTGCAGCTCATCCAAGTAGCAGGTGCAGTTCGTTTTTGGGCTGGTCTCTTCCATGTACAAGGTAACTGGGTGCAGGTTGGTGTATTTCCAACATGGTTGCAGCCACATCCTCTGCAAAAACAATCACAAACACAATATACAACTATTGTATGTGTCATTATGGAATTCACATGCAAAATATATTGTTTGTAATATATTTAAGATTTTCACACATGTTACGTCTAAAGTGTAAGCTGTATAAACAGCATAAGTGCATTAGTAAATCAAAGATAATTAAATTTCCCTAGGAAAGCTATCACTTGGGATAGTTATTATTTTTCACATCACAACATCACCAATTGTCTCAGGCTTAATTTAAGACATAGTTTACAGAAATCAAATAAGAAATAAGGACGCTGTGAACATTTGTGTGACTCAAACGTCATGTTTTTGTTTACATACTGTGCTTATACTGACGGCTCATTATGAAGACATGGCGCTAGTTATAGCAGCTAACAGAAGATGTTGAACCTGTAACAATAACCAAACCAGTCTAAATATCAGAAGTATTGGTGTGAGAAATTTAAAACATTTATTTCTGACGCTTGGATAATACAGGTTGTTGACAACTACACACAACGGCTCACCCTGCTGGACATCCGCAAAAAGCCTGAAGGATTTCCCCAATTTCCATCAGCGCACACAGTCACCTCCTCTCGTATCTGCGGCACAATGTTCAGGCATTTTGACCAGTGGTTGTCCACTATTTTAAGAAATCAAGCTTCTAAATTACAACTCTCTATCATTACGAAGCTCCTCGGCTCCTTCCTAACCCCCGGCATCCGGTTTCGGCTTTTTGCCGTCCAATCAGAACGCTCGTTTCTGCCGAGCTTTGCGTGATGACGTCAACTGGTAAAAGGTCTATTGGGCTACTTTTCTAGCTTGCCATCCTAAGTTGGAAAAAAAAAACATTATTTGACGTTGCGTTAACTTGTGTTTTTAAGGCAGCTTTTGAACTCAAGTTTTTAAGTTTAACCACCCTATTTATTTTAACAGTGTGGTCATTTCAAGTTTGTTCTACTTGATGTATTTAAACATTATCAGCTGCTTCAGATTTTTTGTAAGTTTTGTTTCATGTGCTTTGATTAATACAAAGTCAACATTTCTGAGTACATGTATTCTGTACTTAGATCAAGGACAACAAACTAATACAAATTGAGTTTTGTTACCTTTAAAAATGTCTCATCTTGAACTTAAAATTTTGAGTTCTGTTAACTAACTTTCCTGGGTTAAAAAGTTAAAACTTTAAAGTCTTGATAAATGAAAAAAGGGGGCTTTGTTTTGTCCTGGTATAGAGTAGGGAGAACAGTACAGCATAGTTTGTGGATAACAGACGAGATGAAGTACCCAGAGAACCCATGCATGTACACGGAGAACATGCAAACACATGCAGAAAAACCCCTGGCTGGGATTTTAACACCTGCAACAGTGCTACCAACTGCGTCATTGTGCAGCCTCAAAACTGTAAATTTACTCAGAACCCAATTTTAGGTCTTTTGCAGCTTCACAATAAATTATTTTCATGTGTTCAATGTTAAACTGGTTAGATGTTATGGAGTCTTTTTGGAGATGGTATACAAGTTTTTAGCTACTTCTCTCAATTTATGATAAATAAAGGTTCTGGCCCAAATCAGTCCACCTCCGATATGAGTATCATAAACAGGTCCAAAAAGGATCCGGGCTGGATGAAGCGTTCCATGAACGGGTCCAAAACGGATCAGAGCCGGATGAAGCATTCCATGAACGGGTCCAAAACGGATCCGAGCCGGATGAAGCATGAATGGGTCCAAAATGGATCCGGGCCGGATGAAGCGCTCTATGGCAGATCCAAAACGGATCCGGGCCAGATGTACCCAAAAACCCTCTTTAATGAGTGGATCCGGATAGGGTCCGGGCCATATCCGATCTGGATCTGTGATCCATATCCGATCCGGATCCATCCCGGTGTGCAAGTGGACTCCGATCCAGATCCGTTTTAAGCATCCGTTTCGGATCCTTCGCTAGATTTGGAACGGATCCAGTCCGGAATCCGTTTGCTATCTGGGTATAGCCACATTTTCATATTGCATTATACAACTGCCAACCTCATGCCATACACCTGTTACTTGCTGCAATCAAGTACTGTACTTCTGTTTTTGTTTTGGTTTGGTTCAATCAGAATAAATGGAAATGGTCATATCTCAGTCCAAAAATGGTTTATAAATATGGTAAAAAAATCTATAAATTTTTCACTTAGGCCTATAAGTCCCAGGGCATGTAAATTTAGCAAAAAAACTGCGACTTACAGGCTCAAAAATACAGTAGTTATTAATTTTCTCACTCACTTTTTGAATTCTGCATGTTTTCAGTGTTGAATTCCTTCAATTAACCTGTTCTGTTTTCAAGTTGACGGTTTTTCATTTGCCATTAGAGATAGGTAATGTGTGGGAACAATTAAAGAACTTTTTGTCTTGGGTTAGATTTAAATAACAAATATGGCAGTGCTTTTTTTCAGGCAAGAAGCAAATTGATGTATCCAGTAATTATTATAAAACTACATTTACTACCGAAATTTAGAATTTTATGCCATATTGCACATTCTGACTCTGTATCTAACATCTGACTGTCCTCACAGTCAGTAAACACCAGCAGATGTCCACAATAGTGAAACATATGATCATCAACACTAAATAAATAGGCCTGTATTAATGTGTAATGTGTATCATTTCAGGTTAATCAGTCAGTTCCTGTATAAAGATCCTCTAAAGCCGTGGGTGTCCTTGGAGAAGGATGGGACAAGTAATGTGTGGTCACTGCACTTTAAAGCAAGTATGTCATGACACAAACACTCAAAACTTGAAAATTACAGATAAAAGCAAATGATAATGATGTTTAGAGGAGATTATAACAATAATTTTTTTGTTGTTTGTCAGATAGGGATGTGAAAACAGCTAGCCAGACATATGAAGCCATCACTGAACTGCAGAATCAGGATCTGACAGTTTTTGTGACTCCAGACTCCAGACTGTCCGGAGAAGCTCTGAGGTCTGACCGGCTGCAGTTGATGTGTACATCAACTGCAGCCGGCCAGACCTCAGAGCTTCTCCGGACGCTCTGCTTTCCTGCACCTGCTGTAGCAATGGTGTTTTGAAAATAAAAGGCCCCCATTGTGCCAAAGATGCTGGAGTCCTTGGTGCCTCAGTTTAAAAGAAAAAACATTCCTGCACTGACAACACAAACGGGTCCTATGAACTCAGCAGAGGTCACACAGGTACAAGCTCAGTTGTTTGTGACGGAGCAGGAGGACTATGACTTCATGGTGTGGTCTGGGCCAGATGACTTTATTCAGAGGATTGTGTCTGTTCTTTACAGAAACAGTGAAAAATGCAGAAATGTTCTACAGGTCAG
>JBBPBX010086524.1:0-14882 GCA_038048925.1 Garcialebias charrua
TAAGAAACAAACCATCTTCGTAAAGGTCTCTCATTGTTTTAATACCTCTCTCATGCCAAATTCTGTAGGCAGCATTAGTAGATGCTGGAGAAAAAATGTGATTCTTTAATAACGGCATTTTATTAGAGGGTGATACAAATTTAAAGTGGGACCTAAATTGTGACCAGATCTTGAGTGTAGAGAGCACTATAGGATTTGTAGTAACAGAGGATAGTTTAATTGGTAATGATGAATAAATAATTGAGGCAGGTGAAAAAGATGCAGAAATCGATTGAATTTCAAGTTTACACCAAATCAGATCAGGCGAATTTAACCAATAAGTCAGTTTATGGATATGTGAGGACCAGTAATACATTGTAAAATTAGGTAGAGAAAGACCACCATTTGTAGTGAACTACTGTAATAAAGAAAGTCTCATTCTGGGGGGCTTTCCATTCCACAAAAAGGAGGAGATCATCTGATCTAGGGACTTGAAGAACTGTTTGGGCAAAAACAGAGGGATACTTTGATATAAAAACAGAAGTCTAGGTAGCACATTCATTTTAATAATATTAATCCTGCCAATCAGTGAAAGAGGGAGAGAGTTCCACCTCTGGAAGTCTGATGGGATTTGGGAGACTAGTGGGGCATAATTCTGAGAAAACATTGAGGGCAGAGTACTTTCCATCCATCCATCCATCCATTTTCTTCCGCCTATCCGGGGTTGGGTCGCGGGGTAGCAGCCAAAGTAAGGAGGCCCAGACTTCCCTCTCCCCAGCCACTTGGAGCAGCTCCTCTGGGGGAATCCCAAGGCGTTCCCAGGCCAGCCGAGAAACATAGTCCCTCCAGCGTGTCCTGGGTCTTCCTCTGGGTCTCCTCCCGGTGGGACATGCCCGGAACACCTCACCAGGGAGGCGTCCAGGAGGCATCCTAACCAGATGCCCGAGCCACCTCAACTGGCTCCTCTCGATGTGGAGAAGCAGCGGCTAATTTGAGTCCAATTGTAGTTCAGAAGATTTATACAGATCGTAGTAGAATTTTTTGAAGATGTCACTAAAGGAGACGAGATCGGAAACTAGGTCGACCGACCGATCCTTGATTTGCGATATTGTGCGAGAGCCAGCCTTTCGCTTCAATTGATGTGCCAGAAGTCTACTTGGTTTTTCCCCATGCTCATAATAAGTGGCTCGAGATTGAATCAAGAGACGCTCTGCATCAGATGTTGTTAGAAGATCAAGTTCCATCTGAAGATCCTGTCGCTGTTTCAGCAAACCGTGTGACGGCTTTATGGCATTTTGCCTGTCAATATTCTGAATTTTTGTTGATATTTCTGATATCTTAGTGCGTAGATTTTTATTAATATTAGCTAAAAAAAGAAATAATCTGACCACGAAGCTAGGCTTTTAATGTTTCCCATAATAGTGAGGGAGAAATTGTATCGCTCTTATTGAACGTTAGGAAATCATCAATTGCTGATAAGATGAGAAAGTTAATTCTCAATAGTCCAGGTATCAAATCCGCTCATTCTCATTCAGTTCAAAAGAAATTGTCCAGATGAACTGAATGAGAATGAGCGGGTGCTGATAAGATGAATTTATTGAATGGCTCTTCTGATAACAAGAGACTATTAAATGTCCAATGAGGACTAGAACAGGGTTTATTTATGAAGTTTATATCAATGTTTAGAGGAGAATGGTCTGAAATAACAATCGGATAGCATTCAGAGGACGTGACTCTCTGCATTAAAGAGCTGTCAACAAAAAAATAATCTATACGGGAATAGGATTGGTGTACCTGAGAGTAAAAAGAATAGGTCTTTGTCAGTGGATTCCGTGCCCTCCATGGATCTACATATCCATTTTGGGACACAAAATCCAAAATAGATTTAGACATATTAGACTGTGTAAAGGACCGAGATGAAGAGCGATCTAATGATGGGTTCATTACACAATTCAGGTCCCCAGCTAGAATTAACAGATGAGTGTCAATAAATGGAAGTGTGCTAAATAGATTGTTTATAAAATCTGGATTATCAAAGTTTGGTGCATAAATGTTCACTAATAAAACAGGGGTGTGGAACAGAGAGCCTGCAATTATAAGAAATCTACCATTTGTAGCCTTCATTATTTTTGATGCTGTAAAATGAATATTCTTATTAAATAGTATGCTACTCCTCTGGCTTTTGAGTTGAAGCTCGAATGTTAAATCTCCCCAATCCATGGACATTTCAGCCTGAACTGATTTGAATTTTGCAGATGTGTTTCCTGTAGGAACGTCTGGCAGAGTCTCCCATAAGACGGAGCTTTAACTCCCACCTCCGGGAGAGCTTTGAACACGTTCCGAGGGAGGCGGGGGACATTGAGCCCGAGTGGGCCATGTTCCGCGCCTCTATTGTCGAGGTAGCTTATCAGAGCTGTGGCCGAAAGGTTGTTGGTGCCTGTCGTGGTGGCAACCCTCGAACCCGGTGGTGGACACCGGCGGTGACGGATGCTGTCATGCTGAAGAAGGAGTCCTATTGGCCCTTTTTGGCCTGTGGGACCTCGGAAGCAGCAGATAGGTAATAATAATAATAATAATTAATTCAATTTATAACGCACTTTTCATTACTGAAAATCTCAAAGTGCTACACATATATTGAATGCTACACACATTCATAAACCGGTGGCGGCAGACTACCATGCAAGGTGCTTTCCAGTCCTACCGGGAGCAACTCAGGGTTAAGTGTCTTGCCCAAGGACACAACGACACATGGTGCGGGTCCCGGGAGTCGAACCGCCAACTTTCCGATCGGGAGACGACTGCCATTACCACTACACCACGGCCGCCCAGTACGACAGTCCAAGCGGCATGCGGCTCGGGTGGTTGCGGAGGCAAAAACTCGGGCGTGGGAGGAGTTCAGAGAGGCCATGGAGAATGACTTCCGTACGGCTTCGAAGCGATTCTGGTCCACCATTCGACGTCTCAGGGGGGAAAGCGGTACGCGACCAACACCATTTATGGTGGGGATGGCGTGCTGTTGACCTCAACTCGGGATGTTGCGAGTCGGTGGGCGGAGTACTTCGAATACCTCCTCAATCCTACTGGCACGTCTTCCACTGAGGAAGCGGAGCCTGGGGACTTTACCATACCATACCATACCAACTTTATTTATAGAGCACTTTTTGCACCCAACAGGACCAAAGTGCTGTACACACAATCACAAAATACAATACAATCATAAAATGGAAGGGACTAAAAACAGTACTAAAATAATAAATTATGAATACAATAAAACAATAAAACAAAGTTAAAACATCTCAGATTGTACCAAAAGCCAAAGAAAAAAGATGGGTTTTAAGAAGAGACTTAAAAACAGCAAGTGAAGAGGCCTGTCTTATGTCTAATGGGAGGTCATTCCAGAGCTTAGGAGCTACCACAGAGAAAGCACGGTCCCCTCTAAGCTTGCGCTTTGTCCTCGGTACCCTCAGAAGCAACTGGTCAGCTGACCTGAGCGAACGAGAGGGTGTGTAGTAATGCAGCAGCTCTGACAGGTATGGAGGGGCATGGCCATTTAGAGCTTTAAAAGTAAATAAAAGTATTTTAAAATGAATCCTGTATTTTTAAAATGACTTTGGGTCGGGCTCTCCAATCTCTGGTGCTGAGGTCACCGAGGTGGTTAAAAAGCTCCGCGGTGGCAGGGCTCCGGGGGTGGATGAGATTCGCCCTGAGTTCCTTAGGGCTCTGGATGTTGTGGGGTTGGGTTGGCTTACGCAACTCTGCAATATCGCGTGGACATCGGGGGCAGTTCCCTTGGATTGGCAGACTGGGTTGGTGGTTCCTCTATTCAAAAAGGGGGGCCGTAGAGTGTGTTCCAACTGTAGTGATACACCTAATCTCTGATATTTTAGGCTTGACCTTTAAGTACACCTCTCCACATCTCTTTGAAACTCTCAGTGTTACACCTTCTTGAAAGTCTCAAGGAGACAAATTGACACTTTTATTTTTACAATTATTATGAATTAATGGACACTAATTAATCAGATTGAACTTTCTCTTTAATGTGTGTTAATTCAGAATTGATCTACAGTATATTTTGTCATTTTAATGATGATCTGTTACTTTCATGAGCTTTGACCTTCTGCTGGTTTTATTTCTGCAAGAACAAGCAGGTTCTGAATCTGGGACGTAAAGGCTGTGCAGCTTCCTTCTCTGTTTTGTCTATGAAGTTAGCCATAATATTCTCTGTGCTCACAGGCCGGTCCATCTGGCTGTTTATGTAAACAGTTTTCCTGTTGTCCATCAAGAGACAGTTCTGCCTATGGAATTAAACTTCCATCTTTTATTTTGTTAGTTCAGCCAGTAGTCATTAAGGAGGTGGGGAAGACCCCGCCTCCCATATAAAGGTCATTTCCTGCATTTTTTCTTTGGTGCTTGGAAGAGAACTAACTCGCAACTGGTTTCCCTCCTCTGGAAAAGCTGGAGACGTTCCGGTCATGTGTCAACTCGACCCACGTTTCAGCTGGAATCACAGTAAAGCCTTACTGTGATCCTTTCACTCATTTCTGGAAGAATTTGTTTTCTGAAGTTTTACTTTGAAAGTTCAGCCAGTGCGATTGGGGCCTGTTCCTGCCGGTGAAAGCGTGCTCCCGGTTCGTCTGATCCAGATATACACGCACAAAGTCATCTGGACGTTCACTGGACAACACAGTCCGTTAGCGTCCAAAACTTCTCAGCCCTCACCTCCTAGACATCTCGTCACCAGGTAAAGAGGCTTGTTTGTATGCTGCACGTGTCGGAAGTACAGCTGGACCTGTATGGGAAAGGCATGCCACCCTGGTTGGTTTCAAAATAATCAACTCCAGTTAACTTAGCTTTCAATCTTCATCTTCTTCCTCCTATTTCTTAATTTTCATAAGCTATTAATCTGTCAAGTAATGTGCCAACAGTTTAAGTTTCTAACTGTCTGTTTGTTTTAATTTGAATTCTTGTCAACGTAGTTATTAAATCAGAGCTAATATCGATACAAATGTTTAATGTAATTTTTGTGATAGTTTCAATAAAAGGTCTATTTTTTTGGTAGACCAACATAAGTTGAAGCCTCTCGTGAAATTACATTTTTCCTAATTACAGTAAAAGCAATTTAGTATCGGAAAAAGGAAGAACTCGCGCATTGGTGGCAGTTTGTGCAGATAAACTCTGCTCAGACCTGCGCATCTACAATAATGGTGGTCCAGTAAGTGTTTAAATACCTTACCCCACTTATTTCATTACATTTGGTGGCTCGTCCGAGTTCCTAGAACGATTATTAAGTTGTTTTGTGTAGCTTATTGTTATGGTATTTGTTGGCATGGTTTGCATCCTGTTGTGGACTTATGGAATAGTTTTGGCTGGTGAGTGTCTCAGAGATTGCTAATCGTGGCATTGTCTGGTGCGTTTCCCGTTAGAATTATTTTTTCTTTCGCATTTCAACGTATGCTTGAAGCTGCAAATGAATGATGGTTGTGGTTGTGAGACGTTTCATTACGTGTCGCTAGGCTGCATGCATTTTTTCATTGTTGTGACCGCCGTGTCACCTCTGCTTCATTCTATTACATCTGCGGTTTGCTGTTGAAGGTCTGTTTCACTCTTTGCTGCTCCATTTTTACCTAATCTGTTACAACGTGTTGTTAGCCGAGGTTCGGGTGAAACCCACTCTGCTTTTGGACCGGACAGGATCCGGTTCCGTTTGACGTAAAGTCCGTTGTTGTACACAGTTAGCGTGCTGCCTTCTTTGGGGGGTGTGGGAGTTAGCCTGGATGTGTTGAGCTCATTTACAGAATTTTCTGCGGTGTAAAAATACGTTTATTTTGTGAAAGTGTGTCCAGTTCTTTGGGTCGAGCTAACGTTAGCATTACAGAGACAAAATGGCTGCTTAAAACGCTGTGATTGGTCCATTGTGTGTCGTGTTCAAGAACGTTGGTTTCTGTAGACTGCTGGTTGTCAGATTCATTTATGTACACATTTCTGACGGTTTATTTGTGTTGTTTGAGTTCTATGCACGTGATATCGTCGAAGACTGGCTTAACCGCGGTGTTTTGCGATATTTATGACTGTTTTAGAACGTTGAAAAGTCCGTTCCACGCTTTTGTTCGACCGACCATAGGTCCGTGAACACACCGCACCGCTCGAACGGCGCGTCACACGTGGGTGGAGTTAGGGTTTGGAAGACACAGTTTCCCATGAACACTTGGGTTTTAGAACTACAGTTCTGTCTTCGCTGTGATTGGTCGATTACGCTGTAGGTGTTGACGCTCGTCAACTTTCATTTCAGCTGTTTGTCCCAGACAAGTTTCCATGCTTGTTTGTCCATTACTGTCATTGAAAAGACTGTTTAAACGCGGTGTTTTTGTGATTTTAATGGGTGGATTGAGTCAGTTGTTCTAGAACTGCCGATCGCCATGTGACCAGGTCACGTGACGCCGGGAGCTGCAGCTCCTTTATGGGTCCGACTTTATTTCTTTTAAACGCAGTTTAAAAGGTTTCACAGTTCAACCAATGTTTCTCACATCGTTTCGTATTTTGTGAGGCTGGGGTTCGAGAGTTTTGTCACGTCAAAGCTCTGGATATTTCTGATTGATGCTTTTGACCCGTTGTTAGACGTCTGTGAATGTTTGGCAGCTCAAAGCTGCGCTCACAGGTGACAACAGCGCCTCTATAGCGGTCAGAAAGAGAATTGCAGTCGCTGTGATAAACATTTCCAGCGCTGTGGCCCCATCTGCTGGTTACTTTAGAAGACGCAGTCTTCCTGTAATTTGTACATGTTGAATGTTCCTGTTTTAAAAGAGGAACATTTTGAGGATATTGTACACACAGCACCCTCTCATTTGATTTTCACATATAATCGAATGTTGATGGCAGAACAGTTACACAGAAGTAATACAGACTTGTCTGCTTTTTGATAAAACTTGACTCTTTTATCATCAATTCTGTGCAAAACGAACTGTCTGTCCCTGTTTTTTTTTTTTTTCAAACTGCAAGTTTAAAATAACACACAGGAGGCATATTTTGTCTTGGTTTTCACAAAGAATCAAACAAAAACTAGCCGACCTTGATGGTCGTCTCATGGGTTGACAATTTAATAATAATCACTGATTTTTGTTAAATTTCACATCTTGGATGTTACTGAGCAGCTGCACACAGGCCCTCCTGTTTATTTTAGATACAAGTTTATTTAGAATAACAGGCTGGTAGGCCTTGCTCTCTACGGTGGCTTCATTTAATTTGTGTTTCACAAATTTGCAGATAAGATGGCGACCTCTGCACATGAGGCTCCTGAAACCACAACAGCCGATTTTGTTTGACCTTGTCACAGGTCGACAATTTAATAGGAATCACTGATTTTTATTTAATTTCACATCTTGGACTCCATGTTGGCTGCCGCAGGCATCACATGGTGAGACTGCACACTGTGAAATAAGACCCACTTTACTTGATTTTTCACAGAAAATCAGTACAAAGATGGACGTTCAAGCAGGTGCATCAACAAATTGTGGGCTTGATTCATCATTTGATAGGCACTTAGCTGCAAAGAACGTCCTTCAGGAACCAGGTGAACATCCCCTGGTGTTTTACGACAGGCTCCTCTCTGTTTACACAGGGATAAAACTGTCCCTGGAATTGAGGAAGATTACCTGTTTAAAAGTCGTCTCACTTTGAATCTAATACCTTTCATAATGAAATGTGTTCGCTTCAATGTTAATTGCAAAGAGAGTACCATGGCAGAAATTAAACAATGTGCTATGGAATTTTTTGACATGCTCGAACAGCGAAAAACACCCTCAGTGGTGTGCCCAGGTCAAAAGGTCACATCCCACTCGCAGGAAGTAGAAGAGGTTCCCTCTCCTTCAGAGTGCGAGAGGTCACAGGTTTTTCATAATAACAAACAACAGCATGGTGCTACGAGCTGTAAAAGTGACTCTGATCGGTTCACGGGGAGTTCTGAACCCCCTGCCCCTCAGGTTGAAAACCTTGAGATGAGCAGAGAACCACACAAGGTAGGTGTTCGCCCTCTGGATGAACCCGGATGGTTCGGATCGAACCAAAAGAGTTCTCTCATGGATCTCACAGTGGGTGAGATTCGAAGGCGGATGTCTGGGAACCGTGACCCTTTGAAAAATGGTCTGTCCCGACATGTACCCCCGAGAAGCGGCCCTCCTGCCCCTGCCCCTCGAACTGCACTGCTCGTGACATGCAATGAGTCACACATGCTCCAGATTATGGAAGCGGCGCCTCCGTGCGTGGACGTGACTGAGGTTGTGAGTTGTTTGTCAAATGATTTGAATGTTACAGTGGTTGACCAAGCTGACACAACGTGTGACGTTGTCCTTGATGATAACACAAACAACGTTGTTCAACCTGACGAAGCGACGCGCAGCACTGCCTTTTGCAACAACTCAGTGCACACAGTTGACATCATCAACATTGACATAAATGCTGACAGCAAACATATTGCTGAAAATCCACATCCTGAAGGTCATGAGGCAGACAGCCATCATGATGCTGACAGTGACGACGATTACACAGACAGAGTCACACGTACACAGAAACGTGTGGAAAAACCTGAATGGTTTCTGTGTAACTTTATAAAAAGGGGGATAGCTAAGAGAGCTTACCTGCCACTCACATTGGAAGGGGTCCTCGCGCAAGAAGCGCTCCTGGTTAGCGGCTCAGACGTGTCTACCATGTCAGCCGAACTGTTTGAGGAGCTAAGGACCGCCGCTAACGATGTTGACAGGCAAATACCCTTTGTGAAATACACTTATGGTGAGCAACAGGGCCTCGCAAAGACGAGAACAACCCTAATAGCCATGGTTCACATGCAGATTGGCGAGATGTCACTATACCACCCGGTATATGTGTCTGAACTTGACTCACTCCGGGCTCCATTTGTGGTTGGCCAAGATTTTATAAATCGCTTTGAAGCGATTATAAATTATGGCAATCAGACAATGTGGGCCACAGTGAGCAGTCCACTGCCATTCAAGGTGCCTCCCCAAGGTCAGGACACTGACTGTCTAACAACAGGTACCGCTAAGGTCACAAGGGATTCCCCAACCGAGACCACAAACCCGGTAAGTGAACCTTCATATACAGGTGAGACAGAGGAGACTCAACAATTGGACCAGACTCTGGCCCATCACGAGGACCTCCTCTGCGAGCTGACACCTTCAGCACTCACTGAGCCCTACCTACCACCGGTAGAAGAAGGTGTGGAGATCCAAGGGTCCCACACCGATGACGCTGTACTGTCCTGTGGGACAGGTAATTCGGCAAACAGCCAAGCTTTCAGTGAAGTCTTGGTTCAAGGACATCTGAGCCCACAAGGTGACAGTCTACAACATTCTGACAGTCACTTGGACACGCTGGCAGTCACGTGGACTTCATTGTTACAGATTTTGAGGATCCCTCCTCAAACAAAAGGGGGGTGAACCTACACTTCCTACCACAGGTAGAGGACGGTGTAGAGATCCGAGGATCACACACCGAGAACGCTGTGCTGTCCTCTGGGACAGGTAATTCAGACATCAGCCAAGCTTTCAATGAAACCTTGTTTCAAGAGCATTTGAATCTAGAACTACTCAGCAATGACATAGTTCTTACAGACTCAAAGAGCACCTCTTCATTCATGAAGTGGGAAGACACACATCACAACGACAGTGACCCGTCGCAATCTGACCAGTCAGACACACTTGCGACTGTGCCAACAGTTGTGATACACCTGAATTACGCAGAAAGAGGTAAACGTACAGAGATACGTTGGCCGAAACCGGAAAGATTCCTGTGTACTGTCTACTCTGAACTACGCAAACAGCATAAATTAAACAATGGCAGCCTAACTCGTGCCCATGGACGGACGTCCACACCCGTGCGCGTGGTCCCTCATGATCACAGGGGGGTGATGTTAGGTCATGCCCATGTCAAGGACAAAGATTTCAATTAACCCCACAAACGACAAAGATCTCGCAAACTCACAGACTTCATGGGAAAATAAGGTCGTCCAAGCACAGGATAGTAAATAAACTAAACAGTTTAAACTATACTAGTTGCGAAAAGAAACCGTTCCAACTAGAACTTAGAAACGCTAAGCATAAAACCCACAACAAAAACTAACCTTAACAACCGTTTAAATCTGCAGGATTTAATTGACATCGGTTATAAAGCTAAGAACTGTTTTTCTTGTGTGTGACACGTTGGAATCTGACGACCAGAGTGAGTTTGACGTAGTGAAACGTTGTTTTTAGTTGCTTGATTGCTACTTTTGTGTTATTGAAGTTGTTATTGTTTTCTGAACACTCCCAGCCAAAAGAGGTTTTGATTGTTGATTAGTTGAAGACTTAAATGGATTTAACTATGCCAACATGCTGTTCATTTTGTTAAAGATCTCAATCTTTGAAGAGTCATTGTAGATTAATACTACTTAAGGTACTATAATCTACACTGATCTCCCAATCATTTAGATAGAACCGATTCGATCGTCTCTATTCTAGATCTATTCATTTTGATGAGTCTCGCCATAGACTTCAAAATTTATAGGGAATACCAAATCTTGCGTCGTTCGTCTAAAAGACAACAGACATTTAGACCAAACTAGATTTCATTTTTTTATTTTAGTTTAACCTAAACTAAATAATGAATGGAGGAATAGTTTGAAAGAAGAGGCCTTCGTTACAGAAGCCCTCCACATTTCTATAGGTATAGATCCCTATATCTGATTTTTACAGCATTGATCCACCCCTTAATTGGTAATTGTAGCTGATCTAATCCATGATAGCTTACATACCAGGTGCATATAGGTAAGGCTTAATGTAGAATCCCTATCATAAGCCCACCTAAAACCACATAATTGCATGACACATTGAACCAGGGTGGCACCGACTGGAAGCCATCCAGCCTGCAACCTTCGATGTGGGGACCTGCTGATCCAACGTTGGTCTTCAACCTTCATCCAAGGGCCGCCTCCTCTGCTTCAATCGAGGGATCCCCTCTACATGCTGATTAAAAACCATTCTTGCTGATGAAATCAATAACCCCCATCGTTGTGGATTTACCGTTGTGGATTATAAGACTTTGTTTTCCAAGGGATCACAGACTCAGTTTTCCATGGGTTAACAGACTATGTTTTCCAAAGGATTGAAAGCTTACCGCAATGGGATTACCTACGAACAGTATGGAATTTCCAAAAACATTATGGGAGTATAATTTTGAACTTTTTTTTTCCACTTGCTGGATTACATAGAGGTCAGAGACATTCGGTGGTATCCTTTCGTGTTGGAACTCATCTCCAAGGACAGGCGATGACTTCCAAAAAGGGGGACTGTAGTGATACAGGCCTTCTGTCTTGACCTTCAAGTACACCTCTCTGCATCTCTTTGAAACTCTCAGTGTTACACCTTCTTGAAACTCTCAAGGAGACAAATGGACACTTTTATTTTTTACAATTATTATGAATTAATGGACACTAATTAATCAGATTGAACTTTCTCTTTAATGTGTGTTAATTCAGAATTGATCAACAGTATATTTTGTCATTTTAATGATGATCTGTTACTTGCATGAGTTTGACTTCTGCTGGTTTATTCTACAATACAAGTGTGCTCTGAAATCTAGGACATGAGTCAGGGTAAGCTGTTCACTCTCTTCTCTGTTTTGTCTGCAACCTAGACTCAACAGGCCAGTCCATCTGGCTGTTTATGTAAACAGTTTTCCTGTTGTCCGTCAAGAGTCTTTCTGCCTATGGAATTAAACTTCCATCTTTTATTTTGTTAGTTCAGCCAGTAGTCGTTAAGGAGGTGGGTCAGATCCCGCCTCCCATATAAAGGTGCACTTCCTATTTGGACTTTAGTGCTTTGGGGAGAACTAACTCGCAACTGGTCTCTCCCCTCTGGGAAAGCTGGAGACGCTCCGGTCATTGTGCCAACTCGACCCACGTCTCAGCTGGAGTCACGGCAAAGCTTTGCTGTGCCTCGAAACACTCATTTCTGAAAGAATTTGTTTTCGGAAGTTTTATTTTGAAAGTTCAGCCAGTAGCTGGCTCTGTTCCTGCCGGGAGAAGCGTTCTTCTTACTCGTCTGAATCAGCTCACACACGCGGAAGCCCATCTGGACGTGAACTGGACAACACAGTCCGTTAATGTCCACAAACTTCAACTCTTATCTCCAAGACGTATCGTCAACAGGTAACGAGGCGTTGATTGTGTCCTGAACGTGTGAGAAGCCCAGCTGAAACCTGTATGGGAAAGTTTGCCACCCTGGTTGTTTCAAAATAATCAATTTCAGTTAACTTAGCTTTCATCTTCTTCCTCCTATTTCTTATTTTTCATAAGCTTTTAATCTGTCAAGTAATGTGCCAACAGTTTAAGTTCCCAATGTCTGTTTGTTTTAATTTGAATTCTTGTCAACGTAGTTATTAAATCAGAGCTAATATCGATACAAATGTTTAATGTAATTTTTGTGATAGTTTCAATAAAAGGTCTATTTTTCTGGTAGACCAACATAAGTTGAAGTCTCTTGTGAAATTACATTTCTGGCTAATCACATCACAGATTTATTGATTTATTCTGAAAAAGTTGAGACCCCGTGAATTGGTGGCAAGTTTGTGCAGATAAAAGTCTGCTCAGACCTGCGCATCTAAAACTATAGGTAAGTCAGTAAACTGACCAGTAAGTCCTATATCTCTACAATAATGGTGGGCCAGTAAGTGTTTAAATACCTTACCCCACATTATTCGTTACATATTTCAAATATGACGATGATTTCCAGAAAATTATGTGGTTTTAACTCTGGTTATATTTGGCCTATCATCACAACAAACTGGTTCATAGTTTAAACTCAGTCATTTTAAATGGTAGAGCTGTTGCCTCTCAATGAGCAGCTAGGTTGCTGGATTGAACCCTGGCTGGGGCCCTTTCTGGGTGGAGTTTGTATGTTCTCTGCATGTTGCGTGGGTTTTCTCCAGGTACTCCAATTTCCTCCCACAGACTTGAGACTTGAGCTTGGTCCAGGGTGTCCCCGTGATGGTCCTGGCAAAACTGCCATTGAAAGAGCACCAAGTGTTTTACCCGCAAAACCTCATTTTCTAATGTTGATGTACACACCAGCTTCTGGCATGTCTTTTTGTGTCAGATCCTTCAAGTTTTGCAGTTCCTGTACAGGGTGAATCTGCCTGAATAGTTGGCACAGCATCTTTCCTCAGTCTTGTATTATACTTTCCTTTAAATCCAAATCCCTACCTCATTGCTCACTTGCAATTCTCAGGTTGAAAGATTTTGAAACTCAGAACATTCTTCTGTGGCACTGCTATGAAACCTGCCTGTTAGACATTGACACATTTCACTCATTTCTCCTAAATTTCCTTGATTTTACAGAAATAAGGGATGCTAACCTTGGTTGTATTCCTGTAGAACTGTGCAACAAACCATTTTGGCATGTTGTTCCTGCCACAAATATTCTTGTCAGAAATAAGAAAATCTTGGTGTACAATTTAAATCTGATGATCTCACCTGATCCTTACTCTGGCGTGACATCACATCCCATATTTGTTGCAGCTGTGTTCATTTGTACTCATCTACTCACACAGACTCATGTTCATGCTGCTGTTGTTTGGCATGTTTTTTTTAACCATTAGTGCTTAGTGTATTCTTCGTTTAGCATATTTCTTGTTTCATATCTTAGAACATATTACCGTTTTTCTTTACAATTTATACTTTTGTTGGCTGTAACTTGGACCCTGTGTACACAATTTTGTTCCACCACATTCAAGGATTCAAGGATTCCAGGTTCTTTATTTGTCATACATAACACATGTGGTACATGTGGTGGAACAGAATTGTATAAACAGGGTCCCAGTTACATCCAACAAAAGTATTAAAATGTAAAAGAAAAACAGTAATAAGATCTAAGATATGAACTAAAAAAAACATTAACTAAAAGCACACTAAGCACTAGTAGCATAAAAAAATCAATATGCTGAACAGCAGCAGCACGAACATGAGCCTGTAAGCAGATGAGTACGAATGAACACAGTAACATGAAATAAATCAGCAGCATGATGTGATTTTTTAAAAGATATTCGTGAGTCTAACAGCTTCAGGGTAGAAGCTGTTCCTCAGTAGTGGTTCTACACTTATTGCTCCTTAACCTCCATCCTGAGGGGAGCAGGGCAAAACGTGTGTGTGCTGGGTGAGTGGGGTCCTTCATGATGCAGGTGGCCCTCTTCCTGCATCTGGAACCACGTGTACCACATATGGTGCAAACGGCAAATAAAGAAACTTTGATATATACAGTAGAAGTGCCCCAACGTGACATCACACCCATGTGGAAATGAAGGGCTGCTTCCAAAGCAACTGCAATAGCTTAAAATCTCACAAACTTCTTTTTTTAGGGATGTCCCGATCAGGTTTTTCTGACCCCGAGTCCGAGTCCGAGTCCTTTAATTTTGAGTATTGGCCGATATCGAGTCCCGATCCGATACTTCTAAAATACATTTTTAAAATGAAGAAGAAAAAAAAAGAAACGGATCCAGATGTCCCTTAACATTTAACAGAGTACTTCTGTGAGGTAGATTGAACAATCAAGTAATAAGATTTTTAATAAAATTCTTCACATTGAAGTTTTAGTGCAACTGTGGGGTTTTTCCTGTTTTGCTGCCTACAGATTTCCTGAGGTTGAGGAGTCACAGCTGTCGGCCATCTCCACTAATCACCACCAGGACTACTTAAGACTGCTGGCTGGCTTCATTCAGTGCTGAAGCATACCTACTTTATGGTACTAGTGCTTCCAGCCTCTTGGTGTTAATCCTTGTAGTTCTTATTCTTACCCTTGTGATTTTTTCTTCGTGACACTACAGACCCTGGTCCATCTGTGCCAAACGTCTTGGACTCCTGGCTG